>JAAFCF010005931.1:18477913-18509079 GCA_013389785.1 Helicorthomorpha holstii | reverse complement strand
TCCAGAATTTGTTTCAAGTAAATTTGAATTATGGTACTTGCCATACTAGATAGCAAAAATACCCATTAAGTTAAGTCTCTAAAGTAAAATTAAAACTTGTAAATTACCCAGATGTGACATCGCCCATTTCTTTCAAATCTTCTCTTTTTGATCTTTTAGCCCCTGAGAAAACATGAAATCAATCAGAATTGAATGTACAGTTTTTTTAAAAAAAATCAAACAAGCAATTACTAACATTCAGAATCCTGTTTGATCATCCTTATTTCTTCCTCTTGTAAGTAAGTCTGAATGTTCTTTAAGACTTGACATTTTAACGTAACAACTGCATTTTCGTTTACCAGCATAGCATTGTACAAACTTTTAACTTCTTTACCGAGCATAAGATCGTAATGCCTTATACACAAAGAACCTGGAAGAACACAAATTATAGTTAAATAAAACCGCAAAACAATAAAATAATCGCATAATTATAGATGATATAGATAACCAAAACGTTTGGGGATTAAAGAACCAAAACGTTTATGTATCAGTAACCAGAACTTTCTCTTAAAAGAAGAACTGGGCACTTCGTTGGAGTAATGAACCAACATTTCCAGAAAGAAGAAGTTTGTTGAAAGTCATTTTTATCAAATAAAGCATCCTCCATTTCATATTACATTAACTTTCGTGGTAAGTATAAAAAAATCTCACCTAAACTTGTCAGTGCCATACTTTTTACGTTTTCATCAGGATGATTTACAAAATACATTAAACATTCAAACAGCCTTTCCTTAATTGAACCCTGAAATCAACCAATTAAAACAACATTACATCACAAACAAATTTACTTAAAAAGATTAAACTTTATTTACCTGAGAGGTGTACTCGTTTTTACAGTTGGCCTCAACATCAAAATAGCGACAAAAGTGGCCAACTGTAAACAGAGATCTCCTCAAGGCAGGAACATTAGATGCTAAAGCAGGATTGTCAGGGTTTTGACTGTGCTGCCACTTGTACTTTACCAGCACTTCTACTCAGAAAATAAAACAAATTAAATTATTAAAATACAAAAATGCAATAATAAAAAAGATAAAACATCACTAACCAAAAAATTTCTGAAAACAATCCCAAACTAATTTATAATTTTTTGTTACGCAGTTTACTATTGAACCCAGACAACTTATACAGCTCTGAACAACCTAAAAAAATACACAGAAAATTAAGTTTACTCGTTAATTAAACAGTAATTAAGTAATAAAGCACTTACCGTCATTCCATGCCTTAATATTAACTTAATCATGTTTTCCTCAAGTTGAGCTAAAAATGTTTCACTTGGATGTTCAATCAGAGGAACCACCAGTTCCAGCGTCTTTGCCACGTTTGTCAGAACCATATAGTCACCAGCTGTCTGTTTTATTTAAAGGCAAAAGCAGTATTTCAACAAATTATTGAAGATACAGAATTACAAATTCAACATACACTGCACTTGAGACTCAAATAAGGTTGTAACGTCATAGCGTGAGGCACCAATAATGTAGGCTGAATTTTTGCAAACAAATGTAACGTTGTTAAACAAGAAACGAGACGTTGACTTGAACTGCCACCTTCTTTATTATTTTCTCCTGTAAAGCATACAGATCAACTCAGTACAATTGAACTTTAATGTTATTATTAAAACTTGTAATACTAAAAGAAATACCTAGAGAATTTTCTTCCAATCGCAGCACATTCTCGACTAAGCAATCAACAATTTGCTTACAAGAAACAATGGCTTGCTTTTGATGAGATACATCTTCCTTTTCTTTACATTTTAATAACTAAAATGAAAACATAATTAAAAACAATCAATAATATGGTCAAATTTTATCATTTTTCTTACATTTTGAAGTAGCTGTTCAAACCAGTCAAGACCTTTATCTTTACATGCATATACCTGGAAAAAAATTGAATCAAACATGTTTTAAGTTGTTAGAGTATCTTAAAACAGTTTTAGGAAACTACACTCGTTTCTTTCTTAAACTTAAAACTAAATAACCCACTCATTTGGCTACTCACCACATCTGTAATGTTCATAACTTTCCTAATAAGCAGTTTGGCAACATCTCGTTCTTTAATTGGAGTAAACCACATGTTTTGAAACACATCGTTTACCAGTTTCTATTTCATCATAAACAAAAATATATAAAAACATAATTTAAATCCACAATCTTTAAAATTAAACAAACCTTGATTCCTTCTTCATCGTTTACTCTTCTGATCATTTTCACACATATTTCCGGAATTTTATCAAATTCTGGCTGCTCAATACATATGTCTTTCAGAATTTTGATTACCCTTTTCCTAACGCTAACACCGGTATCCTATTAAAACGACAAACATTAAAAAACAATCCATACAATTATATCATCAAACTAATTACTAAAATCCTTTCTATCAGCATATCATAGTATTGATGTGTGAGCTCTGGACGGACGAGAATAAACTTTCCAACAAGATCAACAGCCGCTTCTCTTACACTTGTTGAGGCATCTAAAAACCTTCCATGAACACCACTTTGCATGTCCACCTTCAATCACATTCTTCCCAATTAGCGATTTTTGGTTCTTTAATTAAGCACCAATAACATTTTTACCCTAGCTAGAATTCCAGGATCAGCCTCAACAACCGATGCCAAACACTTCATCGCCTTTGTACGAACAGCAATGGCAGATTCATTTAAAACTCTCAAAATCTAGCAAAAATACAAAAATCACAAATTGCAATTCACAAGAAGATCCACTTTTCCTTTAAATATTTACATGAGTTAAGTAGACATCAAAACTCTGCGAGAAAGGCCTCTTTGATGCCAGAAAGCGAGTAACCAGATCGGCGCTTTCATAATCCATCTTATAAGTTCTGAATAAAATGCACATTAATAAACATACAAATATATACCCTTAAAATTAGCTAAAAATTACTTGTGATTTGAGATCAAAGATGTTGAAGAATTTGTACATGTTCGTATGGTGTTTAGAAGAAATTCTTTCCTTTTCTCAGCTAACCTCAAAGCCTCGTTTGTAAGAGTGTCTTTGTCAACGGAATTCATTACTGGACTTGAGAACTGGTCATTATCCGAATTTTCATCTTCTTCCTCTTCCTCCTCCTCATCACTACTATCGATTTTATATTTCCTTTTCCTTTTGAAAGATTTGGCATTTCTTGAAGGAGATTTCCCACTTGATCCTTGATGATGATAAGAATCTTTGATTGGTGTCGTTGGTTTGTCAACTTTTGAATGTGAATCACTGCTGATTTTCTTATTTTTTCCTTGACTCTGTAAATTTAACTTGCTCGCATCTCGGTACCACTGAGCAATATAAAACTGCATCGCAAACTACACCAAGAACCAATAAAAATTAAAAACCACTACAAACAAAAAGACATTTTAATTAAGCAATTACCTGAATTGCTGGATCACTTTGAATACGATTTTGCAAATAATTTAAGAGTGCTAGCTGAATCATTGGTGTTTTATCTGTTACAGCTTCAGGTTGCTTAGACTTCTGCGCAAAGGAAAAGCAAATAAATTAGTTAAAAGTCTAATAGCAAGTAAAATAAAACGCCTACCTTATTTTTACTTGGCTTCAACGGTGAATCATCACCTGAATCACTTGTCAGATGCTTCACAAGTTCATCAATTGAATCCTGTTTCAACTGACTAGTAACTGAATCTCTTCGTAGTTTTGCTGCCACAGCTCCTAAATAATCCAGCGATGCTACTCGCAAACTCATATCCAAAGCCTTATTGCTAAAGTTTTGTACCTAAGAAGCAAAAATCCAGTTTAAATTTATATAATTTAGCAACAAGCAAACAAGAAAATGATTGGCTTCACCATGACATCGTCACAATTAGTGACAATTCCATGAACTAGTGATTTTTGCTTATCCTGACAAAGCATCATTGACTTTCTACACTTAATTACCTTTAAAGTAGCTAATTATTTAACCTAACTTATGAATTTAGTTCCTGATTACACTGAATAAAGCTCAAATTGCACATTTGAATGATGTCGTAACCAAAGCCAATCAGCAATAACCAAATAAACTTACCAATAATCTTCCTAAAATACTTAAAAGCAGCTCAGCTGCAGGCCATTCTGGCTTATTAACGGTTAACAGTAAATCTTGAACCATGTTTTCAAACAGAGGCCTATAATCCAATTCATCACTTTTTGCACTGCATCTATATTAATGAAAGAAAAAATCAATCAGTAAAAAAGATTGGGTAATTAAATAATAAATCAATTACTTTTTAAGGAAGACAGATAAAAAATTAGCAGCAGTTTGCATCGCCATTTCATAAGAAGTCACAATAAGAACATCATTGTCCACCTAACACACACCAAAAAGATAAATTATTTCACATAACAAAACATTTAAAACTAAAATTAAGCTTACATTAACTTTCTTCTCAATTTCAGGCTTTGGTTTTGGCTTTTTATCAGAAGTCGATGGAGCAGGTAGATTTGTTGTTGCTGGCTCCAATTTCGGCAGTTGGACAACACACTGGATTAATTGCAAAACTAAAGCAGTCACCATTTGAATGTGCTCTTCCGAATTTAATCTTCACAAAAAAAAATAATTATAAATTAACATTCAGTAAAGCAAATAAGTTTAAGACTTTTCTTACCTATAATTTCTTAAGCTTCTTTTACTAGTTGGTAACCTTGCTAACGAAGCTAAAATATCTTCTAGAATTAACTGTCGGTGCTTTTCATATTTTGCAAACACAGTAGTGACCAGCCTTAATGTACTTAATTGGAGTTCACTGACACCTTCCACGAAGAAAGGACTTACTCCTAACGTCGACACTTGAAGTACAGTCGTGTCAGTTAAAGTTTGAATGTCCAACAACTCAGCCAAAAGCCCCACTAATTCATTAAGTTTATTATACAACTGTAAAACAGCCTTATGTTTCACTTCCTTTGCTTTGGCTCGTTTTTGTTTAATATTTCCAATATAACCCTCTAAATCAGCAAAGCCAACAAAAAATCAGCTGTAGTTTACAAAGTTTTGCAAAAAAAAAAGTAGCAATACCTTTACTTTTAGAGTCAACCCTGTAAACCGGATCAAAGACTGGGAATATCGTGTTTTGAAGTTGATATTTAGTAAACGAGACGACCCTTTCAATCACATCTTCTAAGTAAACTTGTTTGGGCATATTTGGAGACGTCATTAGGTATATTGCCGTTAATGAAGCATCTACACTACGGGTCACTCGCTCCATCGCCAACTCCAACCACAATCGTCCTTCTTCCTCGTCTTGGTCCTCCTAACATTTGCAACAACATTAGAAAATGCTTTTTCTGCTATTCTCAACAACTATAATACACATACTTGACTCTCAATTGGTATTAGCTTTGCACCATCTCTTATATTGCGCTCTAAAATCGTGAGTAAACGGACTAGCCTTTCAACCGGTATCTTTTTTAAAACAACAAATGAATTACATTAAGACACAGGAAAAAAAGCAATTATTAAATGTTTACATACTTTATCCATTGCACCAAGAGTTTTTAACTTTGCTGCTTCACCACAAAGTTCAGCTAACTGATATTTAGGTATTAAAGTTTCAGGTGGAACTTCAGAGTCTTCCTCTAATTCCGCTGTCAGATCCAAATCTTCCGACATTTCAAAGACCAGCTCTACCGTATTTGTAAACCTTTTAAATGTATTTGTTTCCATAAGTTCTGAAAAACAGAAAGTAGAATTTTAATCCAAAATCAACCAATTCATTTTTTTGGTTGCGTATTTCATCAAATAAAAGCTGGCAGCCTCAATTACATTAATCAAAACAACAGTTCTCAAATCTAGAAAAAGGTTATTGTACCTTCAGATGTTAAATTTTCTTCATGTATTAGTTTTTTCTTCGAGGCTTTGATAATCTTCCGATTTCCACCTTGAGGTAACGAACACGCATTATCTGTGACTAAAAATGAAAGTTCAAAATTACTAAAAACCAACAAAAAAACAAAAAAACAAAAAAAATGTGAAAATAAAAAAAGAAAATACCTTTCTCAGGTGCACAAGTTCCACCATTATCAACATCACTATTTTCAGGTGATTCAGTATACGATTTATTAGCACTGCTACGTTTTCTTTTCTTCACTCGTTCTGTTAAACTTGTCACCGCTGGACCCATCACTCGTCCATCGACTAAAGAAACATCCAAGTTCCCAAGATTAACCATTTTATAGACGTTATTTCAAACAACAAAACTTACATTTGGCTTTAGATGTTACATCCTTGTTCCTCGTAACTGCTAAAGGTACATCACTATCCGAATCACTTTCAATTACTGGCCTCTTTTTATTGCTGCTTGCCTGAATTGCATTCTTCTGCGAGTTAACTTTGTTAAAGTCATTAATTAGAACTACCGGCCCTTCAAAAGCAATATTTATTAATTCAACACAATTAACAAAGAGCCAAGACAACATCTAATGATCCCTTTAATATATTGCGGTTCCACAATATAGTTTTAGTCAATGTTAGTCTCCATATAAGTTGTTTATTTTTCTCAAAAGTAATCTGACAAGCTTAGAGGGAACATTAGATTTTAAATGATCAATTAATACCTGTTTGCCCTGAATTCAACGGCGTTTTAAGATTAAACTGACGAATACTTTTCTGAGCTAACGCCTGTTCCTAGTTAAAAATCCAAAAAAATAAAAATAAAAGACATACATTAAGATGAGTAATTAAACACAAAATGGAAGGAGTAACAATATAAGAACCTCTTTGGTTAATTTGTTCAACACAACAATAGGTTCTGTTACTGATGGTCGCCTTGGTAATAAAGGTTTGGTATCCACGACAGGGACTTCAACAACAGGGTTAGATGAAGGAGGAGAAGGAAGAACAGCTGGAACCGAATTGGAAACGTAAGCACAGCTATTCCCAATAGACTCAACTGCAACGCAAATAACAAAAAAAAAAAAATTCAATATAAACTTGTATAGAAAGAAAATAAATATCGATTTCTTTTTATCAGTGTACAATACCTTTAATATCAGCAGGATTAAGAACAGGAGCAACAGGAGGAGGTGAAAAAGGATCCAACTTTTGAGATATTATATTTACTGGAACTCCGCCATTTAACTCAAATGTTGGTCTTGGTTTTGTATCAACCCCTGGACTATCGACTATCTGAGGATAACGAGCGGGACTACATTGCGGCGTGTAACGCGAAGGACTCGGCTGCGATGAGTATGGAGAAAAATGTGGTGATGGATACGGCGATGGAATTGCATAACTGGAAGGATGTGGATAACAAGTTATTGGAGCTGATGCCACCGGAGGCATTGATGTTTGAGATGATAAACCTGCAAAATTCATCAACAAAGTCATCAATAAAGAGCGCATAAACAACCTCTGAAAACTCAAACGACTAACTTGGAAAAGTAACTCCTGGTAAGGTGTTTGGGTTCTTCTGTAATATGGCTTTTAATAACTCAGGAATTTCTCCTTCTATACAGTCACTTCCAGCGTAGTTGTCTTTTAACTCACTAAATTATCAGAATTACAATGTAGGTGAACAAAGGTTGAAAACAAGAGTTTTAAATGTCAACTTTATACATGTAGTCTGTTGATGTTTGCGTTAAAGCTGCAATTAGCTGGTTAGCTAACGGTTCGTCTCGCAAATTCAACAGCCTTTTCGCCTCTTCAGCTACCCGAGGATGAAATAAAAGATTTCGGTTGCACGTCAATGACGGTAATGGTGATGGAAGTGGCAACTGCGGTAAAACTACATTATACAAGCAAAAAGAAAGACAGAAATTTTTTAAGTCTTTTAAATAATCTCTTTAGTAATAACTTAAATAAATGAACTTACGATCAGTAAGGCTGGCAATTCCTGCCAATGTTGTTATGGGAACGCTGGGAATATCCCCATTCATGTCGAATGATCGATAACGTCGACGACATCAACTTTTTGGGACTAATTAAACTGGCAAATCTAAATCAATATAAAATTTAATCATTAATTTAAAAAGAAAAACCAATTAAGTAAACGATTTAATTTAAATGGTCTTTGAGGTTCATAAAGACATGGAAAACCGAAATAACAACCGAAAAGTTTAACTTGCATAAAGATTCGAATTTTTAAATTTTCAAATAAAAACATTCGGATTTTCAAAACTACAGTAATCAAAAAAAGATGCAGCGTCAAAGTAGATGAAACACCACAACAATAAACGGAATCGTACATCTTTTCCTTTAATTTGGTTACAGTTAAATTTTTACAAACTATTTAAATTACCTAATTAGTATTTAAATACAAACTCAAATAGTATCTCAAACGTCAGTTTACGCTGCCACATTCGAATTGTCAAACGCTAAGCAAAAGTATGCAGTGCCAAAGTAGACCAAAAACTAACACAGCATATTTTTGCGATTTTTTTTGGTAGAAATTAAATGTGCAAATTTATGTAAATCACCTAATTTGCATGATATATGTATACACTAAACAGCCACTAAACGTCAATCGACGTTATAAACCTTGCAATAGCAACATTGAAGTTTTAAAAACGTTCTAATGTATGCAGTGTCAAAGTGGATACACTGCAACTTTCTAACATTGCAGATTTGTGTATTTTAAAACCCCAGTTTTCGTGCAAACTTAATTTAAAAGCTTATTTAAATTGCTTAATTTGAATTTCATGCATACAAATAAGAAATCCAACCGCCATCTAGCGATCTTACAATATCAAATAGAAAAAAAAATCAAAATCAAATAAAAAAAAAATTCCCATTCGTTTCGACCGAATTCCCAAAGCATTACAAAGCAACATTTCTAATTATATTTCCCCCGAAAGAAAAATTAAAAACAAAAGATATTAATAATAAATTAAAAAGCCTTTAAATCCATAATAATATTGTGTCAGTGAACTCTGTGTCAAAACATTTCCTTGACATTGGGGGTAGCAATGCAGCTTTGCCCTGTCAAGAAAACAGACACTCACACAACATACCATTTCAATTTCCAATCTAATTACAGCGGAATTGGGTTGTTATTACGTCAGAAGCACCAGCGTAAAACATTCTAAATGGCATTTAAATTATTGTTCTAATCAAGGTTCTCATAGAAAGTGTAAGCAAAAAGCGTTGTTTGTACATTGAAATGATGTGACGCGGAGGCCATATTACTGAACGGCCATAGAAACACAGTGTGTGAGTGTGTAAAAAAGGGGGTGGCTGAGGGACTTAGACTATAGAGAGGGTGGGAGGTCGTTAGTAACCTTACCTTCAATGAGATTTGCACTTCCATTCGTCCCCAAATTTTTAGGTTATGATTAAAACGGTTAATGCCTGCGTTGTTGCCATGTCTAATATTATACAAGGTTTTTACAGTGTTATCAGGTCATTCCGACACTCGCGAATACACACATAATCCAAAACCAAAACAACAATGAACGCGCCAAAGAAATTACACCACTCGGTGGAGACTCTATACACACCGTCAATTTCTCGTTCTCTCTCTCTCTATCTTTCCCCTTCTCTCTTTCTATCTTCTTCCGGCTGAATATTTGATGGGGAAAACGCACGAATCACTTACAAATTACGAAGGCTTCATTTTCAACACAACATTTGACGTAATCCTTTGCGGAGATTTGATTAAAATTGTCACCGTTTCATTTTAAAAAAACAGGGCTACGGTTAACCCCAAATATCAAGACTAACCAATAAGGCGGAGTAATACAGCATTTCCCGCGGTGTAATTTGGCCCCAAAGAATACAACGTAGTTCTTCGCAGCGATGCCAAACTTTCTAAAATAAAAACAAAAATGCATTGTCACATTTTAACAAAATAATTATTACAACAATTACCAATAACTTTATAATTTAAAAATAATTTCTTTGGTAATAAAACAAATTATTTAGTTTTTAAAAATATGATTTTAATTGCAAGTTATGTTTTATTGCTGACTCGTACTGATTTTATGTGATAAATATCTGACAGCGCTGTATTCGATATTATATAAAATAACGTTATCATTTGAAACGTAACACATTTTTCATCAATTCCGAAATGGCTTCCAACATTGTTAAACGTAATATTGCTGCTCTGAGAAAGGTGTACGTCGTCGGGGTAGGAATGACCAAGGTAAATGGACTGGAAATTATTTTTATTATTACTTACTTTAAATAACAATACCCTTGTTTACTTAGTTTAACTTGCGTATATTTATGTCATACTCCATAGCATAAACTTCTTGAATGAAGCTGCTAAAAATGCTCACATGATTTCCTCACAACAACCAAAAAAAGTTTAATCTTTTATCAATAATAAAAGTTAAATAAAGAAAAATAACAAGAAAACTAATTTAACCTAGTTAATTAACTAATTTATAACAATTCAATACAAGTTGACAACAGTGTATTAAATTTTGCTTTAAATTTTCAAATCGAAATTAGTGAAATTCCAAATCGAACAAAAGATTTAAAATTTAAGAACGTAGAATGCAAAATTTTAAAAATATTCGAAAAAAACAAACTCCTGTTAATTTCTCATCATATAACCAAAATAAGGTTGTTGACTCCTGTTGGATATTCACCCCAAAACCTTAACTAAAACTGTCTTACTTAATTTTAAATTTCACATCTTAGCAAAAAAATAACCAAAATTTTAATTAAAAAACACGGTATGGTTCTATACGTTATCTCCATTGATCACATCAACTTTAATAATATAAACCACTTATATCTCATTATCTATAGTAACAACTTTCTAGTATTACGAGCGAAGGTCGGTTTATCAAAATATATGTCTCAAATATACAATTACAAGTACACGAGACCACTTCTAACATATTATACTTTATACTGTAATTTCAAAATATTTATTACAGTAATTGACATAGGGTCAAATAAACGACAAAACTTTACTCTTGATCATTGACTTATCAAGTTATCTATTAAAAATAATGTTTTGCAGTTTGAAAAACCTGGTCGTCGAGAAAATTTTGACTACCCTGACATGGCCAAAGAAGCAGGTAAACTTAAAACTACTTACAGTAACTTCCATAACTAATCAAAATGTAATTTAATTACAGTGACAAATGCTCTGACTGATAGCAATTTAAAGTACAACAGCATTGAACAAGCCTGTGTTGGTTATGTTTATGGTGAGCATATTATTTACACAACTGTTTTTTTTTATGCTAACTTGTTGTTACATGACATCATCATCATTTACAGTAATTGTTATAATTTTATTATAGGTGATTCAACTTGTGGTCAAAGATGTCTGTATCAAATGGGCCTCAGTGGAATTCCTATTTACAATGCAAGTTTAACCACAATTTAAACTTTAAAACACCAAACCAAAAATTATTAATATATTTAAAATCAACAGGTAAATAACAACTGCTCTACAGGGTCTTCTGCACTGATGCTGGCAAAGCAGCTAGTTGAAGGAGGTAAAAGTTAATTTCATCCATTATTTTCAACTGTTCAGGACGTTCAGAAGTATAAAACATCCAAATTTAAATTGCAATTGAACAGGAAAAACACTGTGGACCAAATGCAATGTAACCAAAGCCTTCTGGAAACCAAAGATTCATAAAAACAGAGACTAGTTTGCATTGGTCTCAATGGAGATTTGTCTTGTTTCTTTATTGTTATAACGAAACGAGACTAAATTGCATTGGTTTCAATGTAGTTTTGTCTCGTATCTTAAAGAAGATAATGAAATGGATCAGTTTTACTGAATTTATAAATCAATTCGGTGTTTTAGCTTCCTGAACACCTTTTACAAAAGACAAAGAATTTAAAGCAAATTGTATTGCAAATGAACTTAAATTTTCACTTGCAATTCAATTAATATTCATTGGCAATGAGCTTATGATCGGGGGAAAACGAGAGTTGAATACAAATTAGCAGATGAAGAAATGTTGAGTGACCTTGTCATAATAAACTTAGGATTGACAATTGCTTGAATAACTCATTCAATAACTTAATGAAAATATTTGCCAACATCCTTTTAAAACCAAAAACTAAAAAAAAATATGTTACTATTGCACTTGAATGTGATAATTTGATAATTAAACTGATAATGATTTATTTTTAAGCATTGATAATGTTTTTTATCTTTTAGGAATTGCTGAGTGTACATTGGCCTTGGGTTTTGAAAAGATGGAAAGAGGCTCACTCTCATCAAAGGCATCAAATATTGATTTTTGATTGATAGATCAAACTATTTAATTTGAATTTTTGGTCATTTATTTTAGTTCTCAGACCGAACTAATCCTTTGGATCGTCATGTTGAAGTTCTCTGCAATATTTCAGAATTGCAAGGAGCTCCAATTGCAGCTCAAATGTTTGGTGCAGCTGGCATTGAGCACATGAAAAAATATGGTTTGTTTCATTTTAAACTTCCAATATTAAAAAACCACTTTAATATTTTTCGTTTTGTATGAAATTTACAGGTACAACTCAAGAGCATTTTGCTAAAATTGCCTACAAAAATCACTTACATTCCACAAGAAATCCGTAAGTGACCAATCAAAAACTTTGGTAAACTATCTAAACTTCTTCTCCTTACATTTTTGTTTCCAGAAAGTCGCAATTTCAAGATAAATACACATTGGAGCAGATTTTAGCTTCTCCTCAAGTGTTTGGACCCTTAACTAAACTTCAGTGCTGGTATTTCTCCCATTTTAAAAGCTAATGACTGTACATCACATTATCTAAACTACAACTTTCAATGTCAGTCCAACATCTGATGGAGCTGCTGCTGCCATTTTGGCATCAGATGAATTTGTTGCTAAACACAACTTGCAAAGCAAAGCTATTGAAATTCTTGGAATCGAAATGGCCACTGATCTTTCATCTACTTTCGATGAAAACAGTGCCATTAAAATGGTACAACACTTCCTTAATTTATCAATCAATCACAAACATAAAAATATCCAACATTAATTTAAAAAAAAGGTTGGATTTGACATGACCAAAGCTGCAGCTGACAAACTGTACAAAAAAACAGGAATTAAACCCACGGATGTTGATGTGGTCGAACTCCACGACTGTTTTTCAACCAATGAACTGTTAACTTATGAAGCATTGGGTCTGTGCCCAACTGGCAAAGGTGGTGAACTAGTTGACAGTGGCAACAACACTTATGGTGGAAAATATGTGGTTAATCCAAGTGGTGGTCTCATTTCAAAAGGACATCCACTGGGAGCTACTGGTAAGAAAACAATAATCATGAAGGTGCCCTCTAAGGTTCCTGTTACAAGATAAGATTGCTGTTACAATATAGTGTGGGAGCTAAATCTTGTACTAAACTAATTTTCACTTTCTGTAGGACTTGCTCAATGTTCTGAACTTTGCTGGCAACTACGAGGAGAGGCCGATCAACGACAGGTTCCTAACGCTAAACTTGGCCTTCAGCACAACATTGGTCTTGGTGGTGCTTCAGTGGTTTCACTTTACAGACATGGATTTCCACAATTTATTAAGTAAAACCTCAGTAGCATAAAATAAAATATACTGAGCTGAAATTAATTGCTTGAATGAATTTCAGCCGTGTTGGAGCTCGACACGTACACAGTCTTGCTGCAAGACCAGTCTTAGCCGATGATGTCAAAGCTGAAGACTTTAATGCCAATCTTTACTTTAAGGAACTGGAAAGACTAATGGAGCAGGTAATAATCAATTTCTTAAATGGTCAAAATGATTGATTAAATGTGAGATTGGTGGAACTTTTTAAGGAAGGAGGACCATACATCAAAGAGATAAATTCAGTTATTCGAATTAAAATCAAGAACAAGGAAGGAAAAGAAGGAATGTGGACCATTGATGCCCGATCTGGAAATGGGAAAATGCATTTTGGGCCTGATGGTATTGTAACTAGTATTAAAAATCAAGTGAACAATCTAACAACAACCAATTTGTTTTCTATTTTCATGATAAACTAAAGCTCCAGCAGCTTCAGTCACATTTTCCATCAATGATGAAGATATTAATGACTTTATCACAGGAACTTTGGACCCACAAAAGGTATTAAACCCCCGAATAAGTGTATACAGGACAATGTTTAATGTTAACACTGGAATTTTTTCAGGCTTATTTCCAGGGACGTTTAAAAATTGCTGGCTCCTTGGCAACTGCAATGAAACTTAAAGATGTTGCTACAAAGCACAAGAATGCAATTTCTTCCAAATTATAAATCTGAGGGGGAAAAGTGCATTTCAGAGTCACTGGTACTTAAGTAAATGTCGGACCAACATCAATAAATAATCAAAATAGAAAATAATGTACAACATACAGTATTGCCTTATGACTGATTAACAATGTGGAATTCCATTTTGAAAACTTGATGCTTTAGTATTATGAATGTATGAATTATTAACTCAACTCAAAAGATATTTTCTTTTAAAGTTTAAATATTGATTTTACTAAATAATATTACGTTTAATTTTCTTTGTTAATTTTTGTTTTTTTTTTGAATACTTTATAAAAGTTGTGTTGGTTATGGTTGTGTTACAATCTATCTAGTTGAATAAATGAATGTTAAAGAAATTTGAACTGTATCGTACACTTATAACATGAAATCGCCTATAATTATTAACTTAAAATGAGTCTTATACTTGCATAAAATCGATTTGATTTGGTTGAATCCTCCTACTGTGTATAAAAACCACATCTCAAAGCCCACAGTTCAAGCTGTTCTTAAAACCGCCATTTTTTTAAAAGTATCGAAATAGCGATTTCAAAGCAAGCATATCGATACCAGTAAATTATCGCACATGTAACCGAGTACAGTATGGAATGAAAAGTATCGATACGTCAAAGTATCGTGATATTTTAGGCTTATAAACACAGTCACCGACTCACAGTGCCGCTTTTGAGTGAAAATTAATCGTATTTAAAGGTTTGTATCATCCTAAATTCGCATAAAACTAATAAATCACACCACAAATTACCTTCAAGATTCAAGTATTGCAACTCAAGCCATTAAATAAATAAGTAACAGCTGCAGTTCACCGGTAAAACTACAAGAAGAACGATAACATATTCAACACAGTTGTGAAATTTCGAACGAACGTTACCCCTCAAAATGCCAAAGTAAGTCGAATAATAATAATAATATTAGCTTAATTAAACGTGTAATCTTAAACTAATTAATGATTTGTAATTAACAGATATTATTGTGATTACTGTGATACATACCTCACACACGATTCGGTAAGTACGTTTCAATTTTACGGATGACTTCTTTTGGTTACATTGACATGTTTAGTTGTTGGTTTTAAAAGACCTTAAAATTTTCGAACGTTTTTCAAAATTATAATGACGCACAAAGATGCCGAATTACGTCATAAGTACCTTAAATTCTTGTCTTTAGCCATCAGTACGAAAAACACACTGCAGTGGAAGAAAACACAAGGAAAACGTAAAATTCTACTATCAAAAATGGATGGAAGAACAAGCTCAGAATCTGATTGACGCCACAAGTGATTTTTTTAACTTAAATTTTACTTACAGTTTTATTAGTTTAATGATGAAAATTGTTGTGAATTTAGCTGCTGCTTTTAAGGCTGGAAAAATCGCGTCTAATCCATTTGCACCTCCGCCCAGACCTGGAGCTGCGATTCCACCACCTCCAGCATTACAAGGACCAAGAGGCCCATTACCTCCTCGCATGCCAGGAATGCCACCTGGTCCGATGCCAGGACCTATGCCACCAATGGGCGCTCCAATGCCGATTATGGGTCCACATGGTCCAATTCCACCCACCATGATGATGCCAGGTTTTACTTTTTAAAAAATCTATTTGGAGGGAAAATGTTTAATATTTCTTAATTAAATAAAGGTATGCGACCGCCTATGGGTCCTCCAGTTGGAGCTCCGATGATGCCACCTATGGGAATGGGTCCTGTGCCTATTAGACCTCCAGTTATGGTCTCCACAACGCAACCAGCTAAATCATAGTCATTTGTAATTCTGTACATTTATTTTGGTCATTTGAATTCAATGTAATCATAACTTTTGACAAAGAAAAAATACACTCATTTCCCCGACTTTTAAAAAAAAAAAATTTACTTGTTTGGTTTTGGTGGCTTTCGAGTCCGTTTTTCGCTTAAATCGGTTAATTTTTTGTCTAATTTTCGCTCCAGTCTTTGACGATTTTCGCTTTTCAGCTGACCGAAATGAGTGGAGGCGAATTTATCCTTCTCAAAATTGCGAAAAGACGTTTTTCTGGCTTCTGCTCTGACTGCGTCTCCGCAGCCATGAATTTCAGGCAAACTGTGACTGAGGCAGAAATGTTTCTCACAAAATTGACAAGTTTGTCTCAGAACGACAGTACTTGTTTTGCATAATTTAAAACAGCATCGATTATCTTTAGTTACAAACTCGTTAAGAATATCATCCAGGTTTTCTTCTTCTTTTTCTGGCAACTTCTTAGGAGGCTGCTTTTTCTTCTTTGAAGATTTTGGTTTAGTTGGAAGAAGTTCAACTTGCTTTTCTATTTCAGCATCGTCAGAATCTTCTTTAGTCTCTTTGACTTCAGGTTTCTTAATTACTTGTGTACTTTCAGTTCTGATTCCACTTTCAGTGTCTTTCTCTGGTTTAATTTTAAAAGACTTTGTCGATTTATTAGGAGGCTTACTTATCGATATGTAACGAGGTTCACCCTGACTTATGTGTAGCAATCCTAGTTTTTCAGCGATCTAAAATTCATATAATGTTTTCATAAAGTTCAAGTATTTAAACTACCTGATCATAATTATTAAATCAATACAGTACCTCATGAACAAGCCTCCTTTCAAACGAGTTCAGCGTTGGAGAAAACGAATAACTCTCTTCAGTAGCATTTTGTTTGAAATTTTCTAAAAGTTCTTTATACTTTGTTTTTAAATTTGCTTCCCTGTAATTGAACCAACTGAATCAATAAATAAGTTTGTGACACATGACACAATGTCTGACTCAAAAGTAATGAGGATAAATATTTTAAATCATTGGCTTTTCAATGGATACTACGATTACTGCAACGCATACCAGAAACGTAAATTGCAGATGATAACTGGCTACCATTTTGCAACCTAGTTCATACGGTCAAGCACCAGATCTACGTACACGTTGAGACTTTAGTGAGACTATTCAACGTTTATCTGGTGCTGTCATCAGTCAGTTAAAATATAAAACTATTGCTAAACAGGTAAAAGAAAAACCATCAGAAAAACTGAATGCTGAGATATTAACACTCTGCCTTCTGCTCCACTGGTTCTGGTTCCATAAACATTGACAAGAACATCGCCTCAATAAATAATGTGATTTGCAAGCGCTTGGATCCAGAGCTAAAAAGAGCCAGAGCAAAAGGAAACATGTGGAGCACAATCGTCGGGTTAACAACTAATTCCCATTACTTTTGAAACAGACCTGATGATGAAGAAAAAGTACAAAACAGAAATTTCACATACTCTGATACTGGTTCCTTCTGGTTAACATTTACAGATTGTGATAATTTTGCTGACTTAGATGAAGAACTGCTGGGAGCTGCTGAACGATTTTTCTGAGGTTTTTCAATAATTTTAGCTTTTGCCTTGGTGATTTTCTTCGAAACAATTTCCAAATGATTAGTATTTAAATCAATTGCTTGAAATACAAAAAAAAAAATAAAAGAACCGTTTGACATGCATTTCAAATAATTACAATCAACGTTTTACTTACATTGTTGATATTGATGTGCAGACCTCACTTCCCCCACTTGGTTAACATAATCCATAAATTCTTTAAGAAATGGATCATGGGAAATAGTCTCACTATCACAAATGACAGCCAAATGACGACGAGCACGAGTAATCGATACATTCAACCGTCGATTCTCAGCCAGAAACCCAACCTCACCTTTCAATAACAACAACAAAAAAATAACTATTTTTGTCATGTAAAACTATGAAATTAGATTAAATTTTTGTACCACTGCTATTTGATCTGACAAACGACAAAATGACAGCTTCTTTCTCTCTTCCTTGGAAACCATCTACGGATCTGACTTCAACTCCAGGAAATTGTTGGGACGTAAGGGACCGTATTAGTTCCACTTGCAGGTTATAAGGTGTGATTACAGCTATGTCTTTTGGGGACACTCCACTTGCAACTAAATTTTTCAGATGAACAGCCACCAATCTTGCTTCATCTAACATCAAATAACATGCAATTTCACGCTGAAATATTTGTAGATTATGAGCTCATAAAATGAACAGTACCTTCGTTTCCTTTCGATATTTCATCTTCCAAATCAAGTTCATAGAAATTACATCCAGCTGTATCAATCAACAAGAGTGGTACCACCGTATCTTCATTCGTCTCAACACCAGCCAGATCCCTACAATCGATCAAAACAGATTAAAAATCAACAGTAAAAACAAGTACAGTATTAAGATAGTTTTTACAAACTTTAACAAATGATTTTCAACCGACGAATGGGCCATTAGTTTTCCCTCGTACAATTTATCCGATGGCCATTTCATAATTAGTGTGTTCATTCTGTACTGTGTATTTAGCATCCGGCAAATACCAGGATACTGTTTAGGAAGTCCAAGTAGCCTTTCCATTAATGTAATCTCCAAACCGTCTTTAGCTGCCCTAACATTGTATAAAAAACCTTTTGTTTTGTCTTCGTAACCAGTTTTAATCAATCATATTATAATACTTTTTAGATATAATTGTAGGAGGAAGCTGCTTATGATCTCCAGCTAAGATGCATTTCTTTGCTTGTAAAATGGGAATCAAACAGGTTGCTTCTAAAGCCTAAAAAACAAAATGAAGTTAAAAGTATGTTCATTATCTGAATCATAACTGATAAGAATTAGCCTCAGTTTCTTTCTTGTGTATTTTTTCCTCTGTAGCAGGAAAGAAACGAAAGAAATCGCCATTAAAATTACCTGCGAGCATTCATCGATAACCAACACATCGAAATAATCTTTAGGTAAATGCTTGAGTGGACCATCTGGATAAGCACTGACTAAAGTTGCAAGCACAACATCAACATGAGTTAAGACTTCTTTCACCGCAGCCTTTTCTCGGCTTTGAAGTTCTCGGAACAAGTCCTTCATCTCGGGTCTTCTCTGACGCTTTTCACCTTTATCCCGAGTTTTTCTGATAGCTAACTACAAATACGAAATGATTAAAGAGCAAACATAATTTAAATCAAGTTTTTTAAAGGTTGTTACAGAAGTGGCATCAAGTTCCTTTCGTATGTCTTCAATTAAAACTGAATTATCACAGCGCTGAAGCATTGCGTCCAGTGATGAATTCTGATTTGCAAGACTTGTACGTGCTGGGTGACCGAGTCTCACAATTTTCACTTCAGTATTTGTTAATTTTTCAGCCAGATTATCAACTGCAACATTTGATGGTGCACAAACCAAAACCTATTCAAATATAACCTATTTTAACTTAACTTATAATCCACGGAATTTTCATCAATGTTTACTTTTAATTTCTGATTCACAAGCTGTCTGATTACTTCAATTAGTGTGGTTGTTTTTCCAGTGCCAGGAGGACCATGAATTATGGCAATTTCTTTTTGACATAAAGCAAAAATCACAGCTTCGTTTTGCGATTTATTCAAGCTCTTATTGTAGAAATTGAATGGTTGAGAATCAGCATCTAAAAATTGTTAAGATTCATAAGAAAACCTTGCATCTCTATTTACGAACGATCAATCAACAGAGAAACGAGATAAATCTGCATTGCAACCTGTTCAATCTAGTTTCATTTCTTCTTCATAAAATTGAGTATTCACCTTTAATTTTCAGGAGTTCACTGAGACAACCGTTTCCATACAACACATCAATCAGATGTGACTGGCCAGATTCTCCACTTTTTTTAAGCTCCAACAACGCTCTTAAAACCTCAAATAGTATAACAAACTTTCAACAAACGAAAAATCTCAAAAAAAACTTACATCTTGATGCGTTTATAAGTGATATCATTAGCAAGCTTAACAACACTGTAAACAACTGAATCATCTAAAAGCAAATTTTCAATCGTAATTTCAACAGCAACGGTGACCGAATTCGACTTTGTCGATGATACAACTCCTGATATAATAACATCTTTATGCCCGTATTCGCCATAATTACAAATTCCAACGATGTCTCCTATGATAAAAACACATTGTTATCGTCATTTATTTTCTTACTCTGAACATTTTAAATTACCTGAACTTATGTGATGAGCAGGTAATTCTTTTCCTAACCATTGAGGACCAAATGTCAGCAAAGTCTTCCCATAAAGTCCACTTCTTTTTTCCTCAAGCTTTAACTTTCGTAGTAAAACTCCTTGGCTTTCCAACTCTTTAGCTGACGTCTTTTCGTGTAGACATCTTTTAATGATGTACAAATTGTCATACAAGTTTGTTATGATTTTACAGTAACACTTTCAACAGATAAACTTACCTTGTTTCTTCAATGTCTTCTTGTTTTTCAAGCTCAATTAATTCCAGTTGCTTTTCAACGAACTGACTTAGAATCATGGTTGAATGTAAACACTACAGCTTGCATATACAATACACAATTTAACGTCGTCAGTAACTATTTATTAAGTTTAAACTGTCACTATATCGTTACCCTGTCGTTTTTCAGTAAACATTTCAGCTTTATTTACTGTTCAAATCTAATTTTCTAGCAAAATTTTGAAGCAAAATGAAACTACATAAATGTTTATAAAATTCGAATGAAATTCGCCATTTAATTTCTTTGAGACGCGTGCACATAGTTGAACAACAGCTAACAAATATTGGTGATGCCAGATTTACGACGACATCCGTTAAATCGTTAAACAAAGAAACAAAAGTCTTTATTAAATACAAAATTTCATTTAAAAATTCAATAAAATATTTAAAAATTTAATGACATACATTTTGAACTAAATTTATACGAAATGTATTTTAATTTCATATTTTGAAATTTTTATTTTACAGTATTATTTTTGAATTTAATTTATTTTACTTTTATTAAAATTGGTAATTTTTTATTTCCATAAAAAAATGTTTTATAAAATTAAATTTGATACTATTATAATTTTTTTTTTTAATTTCATATTTTTAATGTAATTTTTATTAAGTTTTATCATTATTTTACTTCACAAATAAAATGAACTTTTAGTTTTGACCATAAATTATTCTAGACAATTAATTAAAATTTTCAATCATTAAAATGATGTAAAGTTGCATAACCGATGGTCATTTTCAATTTCCGACATCATTGACTGACCATTAAATTCACACCTTTAATTTTAATATTTCATTCAATTGAATTCCAGTATTCAAAGCAAGAAGTACCATACTCAACCTAAAAAAAAGAAAAATGTATTTCACATTGAATTACCAGTATCCTGTTGATGAACAACCAATTCCCTTTAGACGCACTCGCAAAGTAGTAGCAGTTGACGACCATCTCTACTTATTTTATGAACCTGCATTTTTTGGTATTAAATGCAAAATTATTAAAATAAACATTGTTAATCATGCAATTGCCCCATTCGTGCCAACCAAAGATGGAAGGGCCTTTAACTACGAAACCAGTCACATCAGCGATATCCACTCTAACAAAGGATCCATCTGGATTTACATAGAAGGTAACCAAACGGACAACATACCAACCAAAATCCACCAGATCAACGTCAAAACCAGCGAAATCATTGAAACCATTTTGCCCGATTCACTGTCAACCACCATTAACCACACATCGAGCTACTTGGATAAGAATCTGCACCTATTGTACCTGATGGGCGGCCATGAACAACATAATTTACTAAATGCACTCGATCTAACCACATTTCAATGGACAATTGTCAATCGACAAGTGCCCTTAGAAGACTACACCTATGACGTCATTTACGCCATTGGAAATGTACTCTTCATTAAAGCTTTTTACCCTGAACCGATATATGATAACAATGCCCGATTCTTCAAATGGGACCTTGTCACTGATAAACTAATTCAAATTGCTTGTCCTACAGTGCCTCGACTTCCAAGATTTTCAAGTTTTGTGGAAGATGGTGTTGGTAATGCGTTTGTTTTCTTCATCATGGATGAGGAACTTAGAAATAGGACTCCACCAGATCGCCGAGATAGAATCACGACATTTCTGGTTTACAACACAGTTGCTAATACTTGGAGGCAAATTAATTACCGAATGAAGGACTTTCAATACGTGGTTCCGATTTGTTTCGTCGATAATAATAATAAAATTTACTTCTTTGAATACAGCGACCAACTTCCGGGGCCAATGGTCCATTGCGTAGACTTTGAATTTCCAACATTAAAACGAGCATGTCATGTGATTATTGTTAATAGATGTAATAACATAAACTCACTTAAACTTCCTGATGCAGCTCTGGAAGTACTAAATCTCTATACAAATTTGTCTAATACCAGTTTAAATGCAGTTTATCAAATTGTTAATAATGTCCAGTGTAATCCAATTAATTAATTAATTAATCGATGCAATGCAAAAAGAGGCGCTGTTATTGTTAAAGTTCAATATAATCTATTGCATTTCTGATTGTTATGATGTTAAGCAATGTTAAACTAATAAATTAATGTTTTTGATGCAACTTTACCATTTTTTCAATTAAATTAAAAGATAATTTTGCATATTATTAAAAACAGCTGTGTCTCTTTACACTTTCTTATGACGTCAACATGTAAATTCATCAATTGGTAACACATTTAAAACTTTATTTGATGATTGACTTGTCTCAAAGTCTACTTGGTTGTGGTGACCTCGAATACAATCAAATTAGTAAATCAAAAATTTAATTATATCGTACTATCGACTAAAATATGTAGACATTTTGTCAAGTCCATTGAATATACAGTAGCTCAGTACAGTAGTAATTTTCTAAGATTGCTTGAGAAGTTGAAATTGCATTACAATTCGCTAAAACTACCAACTAGGAAGTGTAGTAATTCTTCCGTTCTAAACGTGAATAAATAGCGAATTTCATTGCTTATCCATACTGTATGACGTTACTCACTTTGTTTTGATTCGAATATTTTCATATTCAAATTCATTCGAATATGAATTCAAATCTGAATCAATTCGAATGTTTTAATTTTGATAGAGCAATTTGAATTGTAATTGGCATTGAACTTAACCCACTTTAGAATTTTATTCTGCTGGCAAATGCATAGAGCTACAGTTCCAAAGTGGGTCAAGTCACATTGTGTGTTTGGAAATAAGCCCTACTGTAATTACCGTATTTTCACGCAGATACCGCGCACCTAATGTATAACGCGCATTAGAGTCTACTACTGCGCATGCTCCAACTGCTATGCGCAGTAAGCTGCGCGGCGTAGCAAATGTGAACTTGGCTTTCTGGAGTTTTTCAAAATAAATGTTTGACTTCATTTGATTTGATTTGATCATGTTAAACACATTATATAGTTAAAATCCAAATACAGAAAATTAATTTCATGAATTTACTAACGTTTTTTAATTAGTTTTTATAATTTAACACAATCACAAACGAAATGGCAGTGTTGCAAAAACGCTACTCTCGGTGGGTTTTTACGACGATTCTAATCGTTAAAATTAGTATTAAAAATTAAAATGACCTTTTTAAAATATTTAATATAACTTAGAAAAATGACTAATTTAAATTAACAAAATTTAACTTAATTAAACTAAAAGGAATAAAATTCATAATTATTTTGACTGTGATTCTGAGTGACATCACAGCGCTACCACGCCGTTTTCATTGTTGATAAGCGAGAAGTTTACTTGAAAGTTATTAATTAAAAAACATAAATAGACACTTATAATCGATTTTCTGCAATTGGATTTTATCTAAATAATTTGTTTATCAAGATCAAATTAAATTAAAGATTAAGTTTAAGAAAATCAATTTTAAAAAAAGCTTTTGCACCGTATATGGAAAATCACAAGTTGAACTTTTGTGGTAGTGGCTTTCCATAGATACCGCGCAGGAGCAATTTTTCAACTTTTTTGCATAGATACCGCGCGCGGTATCTGCGGGAAAATACGGTACCTTCTTTATGACCTCATATCAGTTAGGACCAATCAACACTGTTAAAATTGATCATGTGATTTTGCCCTTTAAACTTGCTAAGTAAGCCCTGTCTGTTAAAAATTTTCTTTCTTCGTTTTAAAGTCTTTAAAAGAAGTTTGAATACATTTTGAGTGTCAAACTGATAACAAAGTTTTTTTGTTTTGTTTACCTAAAAAATGAGTCAAGTTTCAAGTGAAAGTGGAGTAAATCGCAGTGCATCGACTGTTAAAGTCACTGTACAAGACTTTTGTGATGACTTTGAAGAATTGGGGAAACAATTCAGGAGGATTTATGAACTATTACAAGACGAAATTCCCGAGTTAAAAAAAAAAAAAGCGTCTCACGAAGAAATCTGGTTGGCTAGTGTAAAACGAGTTACAAAACTAGGGGAAAAAGGGTTAAAGGCAGGAGAAAGGATTGATCTATACAACGCGATTAAAGCAGCTAAAAAATTGGAAAAGTTATCAGTAATAAAATCTGAGATAAAGGAAATAATGGCAGAGCAATACCGCATGCGAAAACTGTTTTACCGATTTGTCGAATTCAGAAAGAAAAGCAAGAAACAAAATGAGGTCACAAAACAAGAAAAAAGATAAAAAGCGTCTTAAGAAGAAGAAAGTGCAGGGAAACCAATGGAGCAAAACCAATTGTGATTAAGTAATTGAAGATGTCGCTTCACCCATAATTTTTGTTTTTTTTTAATGTTTCATTAAAAGTTCTTCCTAAAATCAAAAACACAATTTTTTAGTTTATTAAAAGTTTACTTTTCTTATATAAAAAATCACGACGGTACTGTAATCAATTTTCAAATTGCGACGCAGGAGTGATTTTCTGAGATTGTTTGAGACGTTGAAATTACATTAGAATTCGCTAAAACCAGTGTAGTAATTCTCACGTGCTAAACATGAATAACTAGCTAATTTCGTTTGCTTATCCACATGACGTTTCTCATTTGATTCATGTTTGATTCGAATGTCTTTACAGTATTTTCAAATTCATTCGAATACGATTCAAATGAATTCAAATCTCAATCGATTCGAATGAATATTTTAATTTTGATTCAAAGTTAGCAACTTTATTGTAATCCAATTAATTAATAATTAATTAATTGATGCAATAAGAGGCGCTGTCATTAAGTAATTGTAAAGTTCAATATAATCTATTGTAGTTCTGTATTGTAGTTTTTTAACAGTCGATTTGTTAAGCAATGCTTGTCCATGTTGTAATGCTAAACTAATAAATTTATGTTTTTGATGCAACTTTTTTGCCATTTTTCAATTAAAGAAAAAAATACTTAATTGCATATTTTAAATATTGCTGTGTCTTGTTGCACTTTCTTATGACGTCAACAGTAAAGACATGTAAATTCGTCATTGTTAATACGTTTAAAACTTATTTGGTTCAAAGTCTACTTGAATTTGGTGGCCTCGAAAAAACCCAAATTCAATTTTATGCAAAACTTTTGTCAAGGGCATTGAATTTCTTCGTCTTGAAATGTAATTTGTGCATTTATTTATTTGTGTAATTTAAAAAACAAATTATAATGTTATTGTACATAGTGAACAAAAAGGTGACTTACCGGTACTTCATATGGGAGACCATCAAGTCAGAGCCAGAAAAAACTTTGCTACAACGAAAACGGTTATGGCCAATTTCATGCTAAAAAAATTAAAAAAATATTCAGATTAGTTTCTAAAAAAATCAATTTCTTTTTGTATTTTACTTTAATAAAAACAAAGTTCAAATTTGTTAAAGTTTAAAAGGACCAAATAATTCTCACTTAATTTTATGCAAGAAATATAATTTTTTTAAAACCCAAAAGTAAAAAAAAAACAACAAAGTTTTAATTAATAAGTTTTATTAGGACATCTAATTAACAAATAACGAGTAACGAATGACTTGTAAAAAACTTTAAAAAAATCACAATTGGCCAAATTAATGTTCAACGTCAACGCTAAAGTTACAACATTTCACTGATCTTTAAGTTTTCTTTGTATTTCTTAGAGCGCATTTTCTTTTCTTTCCAGCAACTTCATTTTCTTTATGTCTTCTTCAATCTCTGCGATTTCCTTCTCCATCTCAGCCTTTTTCTTTTGCAACTCTTCCTTTTCTTTAACAAGTTTAGCCTCTTCCTCTTCCGCGTTTTTTATGTATTGCATTGCTGACACTAAAATCTTATCGAGGTTATCGAGGTCTCCATGGGTCTCATCGGCACTCAAATCAGGAACTTCCATACACAATTTCTTAACGTAATAGTTGATTGTGGCGTCTCGCCGTTTCCGTTTGTTACGTTTGAGTTCGTTTTGTATTGAAATGCCTAGCGTTTTTGCAGTTTTCCTTATAGATCGTCTATGTCTAAGAAGTCTAAATCTAAGAAATCTAGATCTAGGGCAATCGGAAGTAGAAAAAACTTTGGGATCAGTCTCAACGTCAACGTCGATTTTACTTTCGTTAATCCATGTCTCACTATCACTCGGTTTCCTATTGTCAACAACTCCACTTCCTCCAGCAACAAAAGTTTGAACTTGGCTCATGTTGAAAAGACAAGTACCAGAACTAGTTATATTAAAAGACGGAGAAATAAATGAGTAAAACTGAAAAAACTACTCAGTTTATATGAAACACAGAATGATCAGTATGATGCAGTGTCATACCGGAAGTGTAATTGCCAATCAGCGCCTTGATTACGTAATTTATTGTCCCCCCCCCCAACAGTGGCGCTACTATCGAGTATTGAAATACCTGTTGGTGAAAATAACCTTGTTTTTTTATGAAATTTGGACAAAATAAATAAACGAGACTAAATCCCGTTTGTTAACATGGCAAATAGTCTCGTTTATTTTTTTTTCGTCATTATGTCAGAAAAAGATTTACAGTATTTTAAAACTCAAGAAATAAAACAATATCAACAATTCCCATATCATTTTATGGTTTAAATAACAAAAAAACTTTTTATATTTAAATTAAATTCTTAATAAAAAGTCTATTTTAAAATTGCCCCTTTTTGAACAATTGAAATGCCCCACTTTGGGAAACACACTAAATACAGCTTCAGGGTATTAGGTCCTATTGAGATTAGACATAAGGGCGTCATCTCCTCATAAACGTCACGACAAATAGGGGCATTTAAAAACAAATACAGTACACGTAAGGGGGCGTGTCTATATGCGATACTAGCGCCACAATTAGGGAATGTCTATTTGCCATTCATTTATTCATTTCAATTAGTTGTGTTTTTGGGTAACTGACTGTTTAGTTTTAAAAAATGAGTCTTGAAGTATTTGTTTCCGGACAAAATGCTGTTGTGGACAAAGACGAGTCTTCAAGTAGCAGTTCGTCAAGCGAAACTTTAAGTGAAGAGTCTGACGTCGACGTTGAAAATGGTTTTTCAACATCTTATAGGTTGGAGCTATTGAAAAGTTATTATAGGAGACCTAAAGTGTCCAAACGTATGTTTGAAAAAGTCATGGCCAATATAGACAAACGCAATCGCAGAGAACGGAAACGACAACTAAAGGAAAACTTTGAGGAATTACGGATGTCAGTGCCAGAACTACAAGAAGATGCAAATGTGCCTCCAAATACCATTTTAGTCAAAGCAGCTGAGCATATTAAACAATTGCAAAAGAAGGAGGAAGAAGATCACAAAGAAATTGAGGAATTGAAGAAATTCAACGATGAAATGGCTAAGCAAATCGAAGAGCTTGAAGAAGCCCAAAGAATCAAAGAGTTGCTGACAGGAAATGAAAATCAAGAAGAGCCAATGTCCAGTGAAGAACAGACCAAGCGCCGTAGAAAACAGTAAAATACTGTACTGAATTGCAAATGTAACGACGATGGACATTTTAATAGCGAAATGTGATTTTTAAGTATTTGAAAGTGATTCGTTAATTAAATATTTCATTGCAACTTAACAATTGTATTTTTTTTACTATTTTAGTTTTTAAAAAAATGTTTTTCTTTGCACAAAAAGTCGTTGAAGTTTAGTTTAGGTTTAAAATTTGAAAATAAAAGCGAAAAAGCGTTTGTACTATTTGACTTTTTCATAATCCGATGTTGACCTATTTTGTGAATCAATTTACTGCTAATTTCTCCTCTTTTGAAATGGCCTTAATTCTCAAATGACCTTAAATAACGCATTTGTACTGAAAATAAAGGCCCTGAAATGCAGTACTGTATTTCTACTTGTTAAACTAATCATAAAAATCAAAATTATACTCGTCCAAATTCTTTAATAAACTTTTAATATTGTAATTCCAACCTTGTTTTTATTAAAATAGTTAAAAAAATTTGAGTTTTTTAAGTTTTTGCTGTTTTATTTGTATAAAGTTCATGTGACGTGTTAAATTAAGGTTCGTGTGACGTAATTGTGAAATATTTTATTAATTCATTCTAAAACGTTTGAAAATTTAAAAAGTGAAGTCATTCGAAAACGCTTAAAAGTATAAGAAATTCACGTCATTCGAAAACATTTAAAAATTTAAACGCCATTCTAAAACTTACTGTATCAGGTGTGATGTATGTATCGCAGTAATCACAATAATTCCTGCTAATTATAATTAATTGCTTTAAGTAAATTCGTTTAATTAATAAAATAATAGTCATTGAGAATTTTACCTGGGCATTTTCTCTTGTTTTGAAATGTTAAACGTTTAAAAATTTGACTTGTAATTGTCGATGCAGAAAGTAAAAGCAATTGATCCCTTGAGACTTGGAAGAAAAACCACAAACTTAAAACTGATTGGCACTTGGTAATGATTAGCGATTCAACTCATCGATAGTTAAAACGTGTCCCACACTTTGAGAAACCACATTTTAATTGTATTGTACTTTAGACTAATATAATCCAGAAATTGAATTTGCAAATACGATTTTTTAGTCTAATTGTTTTCAGCTTGACTTTGGCAAAGTCGTTCATCATCACTGATTGGGACATTTACAAATCTTTCAATTTCATTTTAATCTTATCTTAACACAAAAGACAATGAATTTTTGTTAAGACTTTACAAAAGGATTAGTACAGTGTAGTCTATTTCTATTTTTAGCAAAAGGGGTTTTTTTTTTCATTGAGAAAAAATGTCCGGTTGTTTTTTTAGGACATAAGGTCATTAGCAGTAAAGGGTTTAGCTTGGGGCCATTCGACGAAGAGTTTCATCATTAGCAATTTGCATATCGGTATTTGATGTTTCCATTTATTCATTTCTAAAGTTCAATAAGGGTCAAACATTTCCTAACTTAATAAAAACAGAAAGTTTATAATTTCAATTTTCATAAATAAAAAGAAACAAGAGAAACTGCCGTTGAAACAAATGATAATTAGTCTCGTTTATTTTTTAACTCATTTTTCTTAACAACGAAAAAAAAAAAATAAACGAGACGATTTGCCATGTTAACAAACGGGATTTAGTCTCGTTTATTTATTTTGTATTTAAATTGCTGTCTAAATTTCATAAAAGTACAAGGTTATTTTCACCAACAGGTATTTCAATACTCGATAATAGCGCCACTGTTGGGGGGGGGGGACAATAAATTACGTAATCAAGGCGCTGATTGGCAATTACACTTCCGGTTTGGCACTGCATCATACTGATCATTCTGTGATATAAACTGAGTAATTTTTTTTAGTTTTACTCATTGATTTCTCTGTCTTTTAATAAAACTAGTTCTGGTAATTGTCTTTTCAACATGAGCCAAGTTCAAACTTTTGTTGCTGGAGGAAGTGGAATTGTTGACAATAGGAAACCAAATGATAGTGAAAGTGATAATGATAGTGATGCGTGGATTACCGAAAGTGAAAGTGAAGTTGAGACTGATCCCAAAGTTGTTTCTACGTCCGATGATTGCTCTGGACCCAGTGGTAGCGAACGGAAACCACTAACCAGGCTAAAGGACAATTTTGAACGTATGCGGATGTCAGTGCCAGAACTACAAGAAGATGTGAATGCGTCCCGTAATACCATCTTACATGGAGAAGCTGATCTTAAGAAACAAATGGAAAACAAGTATGCAGAAACGCTTAGAGAGTATAAGGAATTGGAAAAAAGACAGGCTGAGATGAGACAAGAAATCGCAGAGCGTGAAGAAGCCCTAAAGATGAAAGGGTTGCTGACAGGAAATGAAAATGAAGAAGAGAAAAAGCTAAGGTTAAAGGCCGTGGCAAGACGTCGTAGGAAAAACTGAAATATTGAAAATGCAACGACGATGGACATTTTAATAGCAAACTGTGATTTTTAAGTATTTTACAAGCGATTTGTTACTCGTTATTTGTTAATTAAATGTCCCAATAAAACGTCTTAATTAAAACTTTAATGTTTTTTTTTTATTATTATTTTTTAGCTTATAAAATTTTTTGCATAATATTAAGTGAAGATTAATTGATTAATAAAGACTATTTTGATATTACATTTTGTACTTAAAAAGGCCATTTTGACTATTTTACCTATTTGAAAATTGCCTGGATGTTGCAACACTGCTAATGAAATGACCTTAAAACAACATTTGTACAGAAACTAAACTATTTCTTCGTGTTAAACGAAGCATTCAAAACCAAAACTATATTCATCGAAATTACATCTGTTAAGCAATAGGAAAAAAGGGGCATGAAATTAAATTCATTTGTTGTTTGTTAAATTATTTAATAAACTTTTAAACTTTAATAAATTTGAACTTTGTTTTTTATTCAATGCAAAATACAAAAGGAAATTGATTTTTTTAGAAATTAATTTAAATTTTTCAACCGGAAATTAACTTGACACACTTTAAAATGTCAATATTTTGGCAAATGGACAGAGCACTGCGTTTCCCAACCTTTTTTTTATGTTTCCCCTTTGAAAAAGTTTGTTTTAAAATTGCCCCACTTTGAAAAACACTAAATACAGCTTCAGGGTATTAGGTCCTAATGTGATTAGACATAAGGGCGACACCTCCTCATAAACGTCACGACAAATAGGGGCATTTAAAAACAAATACAGTACACGTAGTGGGCGTGTCTATATGCGACACTAGCGCCACAATTGAGGGTCTCTGAAATGAATGACAAACAATCAGCAAATACTATTTCTATAGTACAGTATGTGCAATCAGTCAGTCGTTGCTTTGGCGTCTTTGAGTTCAGTTTGTCT
>JAAFCF010005931.1:18385091-18407978 GCA_013389785.1 Helicorthomorpha holstii | reverse complement strand
TATTAAATTATAATGAGAATAATTTCAAATCAAAATTCACTTTTTATGCTATTTTCAAAGTTGAACTCAGTAATTGTCATTTTTTATTTATTTTATAATAAGAAAAATCATTAAAATTCATAAAAAATTAATGTGTCTGTTGTTGGTTATTATATTTCTTATATTTTTAAAGACAAGACACTCATTTATTATTACAAATTTCTTAATATTTCCACCTTTTTTTTTACTTTAATATTAGTCAACGTAGAAAAATCAGAGTTTACAGAAACAGGAAGTTGAAAAGCAATAAAAGTTTTGTGTCTTTTATTTTTGATATTTGAGGATATTCTTGTTAAACAGATATCAAAAAAATTATCTGAACTCATTTCAAAGTTCTAGTTAAAGTTAACTGGAACTTAGTTAACTACAATTTTTAAGAATCATTTCCGGAAATTCTGCAGATCATTAGTTGAGAACCACTTTAACATTCAGGGATTTAGGAGCCCGGTTTACCAGAAATTACCTTTTTTTATTTTTTAGAGCTTTTTTTTTTTTTTTTTTTTTTTTTTTTTTTTTTTTTTTTTTTTGGATTTTTTTTTTTTTAATTTTTTTATAATTTTTCTTTAAATTTTTTATTGTAAATTTTTTTTAAAATTTTTTTTTAATTTTTTTTTTTTTTTTTTTTGAAAATTTTTTTGGAATTTTTTTTAAATTTTTTTTTTTAACATTTACTTTTTTGTTGGTTAAAATCAATTTTTTAACTTTTGCCTCCAAAGGTCACACTAGCATTTTGAGGCCCCTAACTTTACTAATTCACTTTACAAATATTTTAAGGCCCCAAATCAATTCTTGCATCCTGGCCCCCTTTTGGTGTAGACCAGCCTTGACTACATTGACCTTCTGATCACTTCTGTATTAACTCATTTAAAAACAAAGTCATCAATCAAAAATCATAAAATAATTAAAAATATTTCCCAAATGTATTGTGCCAATTAAAAACCTTAATTTTTTTAATTTATAATTAAGATTACCAGTATATGGTTCCTGCGCTTGCTCACCAACCACTTCCTGTTTCTTAATCTCAGCAATATAATAATCAATAAAATCATTATATTCTCCATCTTTCCAATTTTCAAAATGACTTTTGATCGCTTCTTTAAGTGTTGCAATTATAACATTATTTTCTTTCATAATTTGCTTGAATCCAAATCCATTTGGAGGAACAAATCTGAGCCACTCAAACAACATAATCGGACTATCAAGTCGCAATAACTTAAAAGTTTCCTTGATTGACTTCTCATATCTTCCCATCTTGCTATTCTCAATGCCATTCACCGACACCAATTTCCAGTTAGTTTGCAAAATGCTGCTAAAAAACAACGAGTTCATTGGAACTTCTTGATCCTTGAACTTCATCAGTTCTTCACTGAGATCTCCAACTGCATCCATCACATGAACCTCCATGGACTTTTTCAGCAAACCAACATTTCTAAGACACTGAATTGTCAACTTCCTCTGAATTTTCCACGTTTTGCCATCAGAAGCAATCACATCTTTAACCAAAAAAAAAACATCAATTTTAATGATTTAATTACTTAAATTTTAACCAAATGACCTACTTTTTCTTTTAATAATCGCTTTTGTCAAAGCAAAGTCATTTCTCCCACTGAAAATCTTTGGTTGATCAATCAGAGTTGCTTTGATTGATTTCCAATCATTTAAAATCACAGCTGTTTTGCTTCCCAAATTTACACTGAATAAACCACCGTATTTCTTTGCAATGTCTGAAAGTGATTTGTGGACTGGTTTCTTAAGTAGCCAAGGTAAATATCCAACTAACGGAAGTCCCCATGGTCCTGGAGGAAGTTGATTGATTTGTTGTATCCTGTTTATGATCCATTTAATGAAATATGTAATAACTAAACAGTAGAAAAGCATCCATAAAAACTCCATTGTTTTTGTCTAAAGTTGACAAACGTTTGCTCTTAAACCAAACAACAAGAGCAATGATAACTTTTAGTTTAGTCATTTAATCTTCAAAAAAGTTCAAAAATCAGACCATTGAAAATCGCCAAAGACTCTTTGAACTTTAAAACTAATTGAAGTAAAACAAATGCTGTGAACTCTTTGAACTTTGGAGTGAAAAGTGACAGATGAATCCAAAGTGACTTGATAACATTTAAAAAATAGATTTTTTTATAAGTTATGATTGTTTACTGTTTGTTATTTAGTTTCAGTCAACTACAGCGTCTCTGAAAAGCCTGTTAAAACATTACTTTTTCCCTAAACTTTTACCAGTAATTCATTGCTTTGTCTAATTGTGACAATAAAAACATCAATAAACTCCAAGTAGTCGATGTTTAACGTCTAATTTGACCAAAATATGTCAACATTTCAATTGCAAACTTGTTTTTACTGCATAAATTTGTCTGTTTTCATTGAAAGTTGATGGTGATCCATTAATAACGTTTGTTTTATACAAAGTTCAATGGTTTTAATGACTTAAAACCAAACTTTTATAGCCAATGTACTGTAGTTAGTTAGTTAGTATGGCAGAATTGCTTTACAAACACAAAATAGCATCCTAATTTAGTCATTTCTTAATTCAACCAACAGTGAATAAGGAAAAGGCTGAAGAGTAAACCCTTGGTCTGCTTCAAGTGATGGCTTTTCCTTTCCAATTGGCAATTTGAAACTAAATTTATGTAAAAGATTGCTAATAACTAACTTTAAAGTCATTTCTGCCAAAGTTTGACCAATACAATGTCTTGCTCCTTTAAAAAAACAAAACACAAATCAAAACTTATATCATTAAAAAGTGAGAAATTGACTTACCAACTGAAAATGGTATCAAATAAGGTGGCCAAACGACTTTATTGTCATCATTTAGGAATCTTTCTGGTTTAAAAGCTTCTGGTTGATCCCATAAATCAGGATCATGATGAACAGCAAAGATGTTTTGAAAGCACAAAGTGTCTTTGGGAATGTTAAAACCTAAAGCTTCAGTGTCCTCTGTTGCTCTGTGAGGAATCGATAGAGGAACAATACTGGACATTCTGTGGACTTCCATGATAAAAGCCTCTGTGTAAGGAAGATTTACAAAGTCACCTAAATTTGGCGTTCGGTATTGACCAATCACAGTGTCCAATTCTTCCTGCACTTTCATTTGAACATCTTGATTGCAAGCCAAGTACAGAAAAGCCCATTGTAAAGTGTTGTTTGTTGTGTCAACTCCAGCAATGAAAACGTCCCAAAGACTTCCAATCAGGTTGTCAACTGTCAAATAAAAAAATAGACTATAAAAATGTGCAGTAATTAACTGTAATTTCCCTCACCAGTGTATGGTTCTTGCTCTTTAAGACCAGCAATTTCCTGTTTCTTCATCTCAGCAATATAATAATCAATAAAATCATTGTTTTCTCCATCTTTCCAGTTCTTCAAATGGCTTTCAATTGTCTCTTTAAGTGTTGAAATGATTGGTTTATTAGCTTCCATCATTTGCTTGTATCCAAATCCATTTGGAGGAATGAAACGGAGCCACTCAAATAAAAGTAAAGGACGATCCAGTCGAAATAGCTTTACCATATTCTTAACTGACTTTTCATACGTTTCCATCTTGTTTTTATCAATGGGAGTTACAGAAATCAATTTCCAATTGGTTTGCAAAATGCTGCTGAAAAACAACGATTTCATCGACACTTCTTTGCTTTCTAATTTAGTCAGTTTATCAATGAGTTTATGGGCCATGTCCATCACACGACCTTCCATGGACGTTTTAAGTAACCCAATATTTTTAAGACATTGAATTGTCAACTTTCTTTGAGTCTGACACACAGCGCCATCATTGGCTGAAATATCTACACAAAAATTCATAGTAAGTAACAGTGAAATAAACTTAATCAAAAGCTTAAAATCACCTACTTTTTCGTTTAATGACAGCTCTGGTTAAAGCAAGTTCCGGTCTCCCACTGAAAACTTTAGGTTGATCAACTAAAGTGGCTTTGATTGATTTCCAATCGTTCAAAATCACAGCTGTGTTGGCTCCCAAATTCACACTGAATAAACCACCGTGTTTCTTAGCAACGTCTGAGAATCCTTTGTAGACTGGTTTGCTTAAAAGCCAAGGCAGATAACCTAATAGAGGAAGTCCCCATGGTCCTGGAGGAAGTTGTCTTATCAGCTGCACATTCTTAACAATCCATTTGATGAAAATGGTGATGGCCAGAGCCCCAAACAGTGTCCACGCAGAAGCAAACTCCATTGCTGAATCAACATTTGATTTCAATTTGCTGTGGAAGTTTATAATAATAAAAAATTATTCAGTAAAATGATACTTTATCTTGGCAATGAAGTTTGTAATTGAAACTTCTTGACCTCATTTCTTTATTTTTGCACTTTATGAAGTTATAAATACTTGTTGAGATAAAATTCTCAAGTAATCACCGATTTGATGCAATATTTCGATATATCGATTCAATATTTTAATATGTATCGATTTCTCATTACTAAAATTTCAAAACACATTGTTAGTTTAATAAGAACTCTATTAAAATTACATAACGAGACAAATCGGCATTGAAACCAATGCAACTCAGTCTCATTATTTTTGAAAAAATAAAAAATCGAGACAAATCGTTATTGAAGCCAATGTAACTCAGTCCCATCATTTAAAAAAATAAAGAAACGAGACAAATTATAATTGAAACCAATGTAACTCAGTCTCATCACTTTAAAAAATGAAGAAACGAGATAAATATGCATTTAAAACTATGCAATTTAGTCTCATCATTTGAATAAAAAAAAGAAACGAGACAAATCGTCCTTCGAACCAATGTAAATCAGTCCCATCATTTAAAAAAAATTAAAACGAGACAAAGCGCTATTGAAACCAATGCAACTCAGTCTCATTTACTGTATTTAATAAAAATAAAAAAACGAGACAAATCGTCATTGAAATCAATGTAAATCAGTCTCATTACTTTTAAAAAAATAAAACGAGACAAATCGTCCTTCGAACCAATGTAAATCAGTTTCATCATTTTAATAAAAAAAAAAAGAAACGAGACAAATCGCTATTGAAATCAATGTAACACAGTCTCATCACTTTAAAAAATATAAACAAATGAGACAAATCGCCATTCGAACCAATGCAATTTAGTCTCATTACTTTATTGAAATTTTCATCAGAGTATTTATTACATAGGAAAAAGCTGAAATTTTAAAATATTTGAATTTATCGTCGAATATTTACTTAATCACTCAAAAATAAAGAGACTTCAATTCATTGACCTGTTTAAATCTTACGGTTTGTTGTTTGGAAATTGAAGATTATTTAATTTTCTCTTCAACATTGAATAACTTAAGACTAAATTTACATCTTTAAGAATTTAGGTCAGTTTTGATAACCAGAGTATCGAAATTAGCAAAAGTTATTTTTGTTTATCAATATTCAAGGGTAAAATTATAGACAAAAATATTAATGACACAAAACCTTGATCTTAGACTTTGCATTAAAATAATATTCAAGATTGCACTTTTGCATAAGACATTTAAAATTAGATAAACTTGAAATTAGACATCTCATGTTGAAATAAACATCGAGAGTAACAAACTAACAAAATATTTAGTGAAAAAACCCACATTTTATTACAGTACTTTCTCACTTACCATTCGACATATTAAGGATCCTAATTTAGTCATGTCTTAATTCAACCATCAATGAATAAGGAAATGGCTGAAGAGTGAACCCAATATCCGCTTCAAGTGATGGTTTCTCTTTTCCAATTGGAAGTTTAAAACTAAACTTATGCAAAAGATTGCTAATAACTAACTTCAATGTCATCTCAGCCAATGCTTGACCGATACAATGTCTTGGTCCTTCAAAAAAAACCAAAAAACAAACCACAAATCAAAATTCCTTTCAAATCAAAAGTAGACAAATGATTTACCAACTGAAAAAGGTATCAAATGAGGTGGCCAAACGACTTGGTTTTGGTCATTTAGGAATCTCTCTGGCTTAAAAGCTTCTGGTTCATCCCATAAATCAGGATCATGATGAACAGCATAAATGTTCTGGAGACACAAAGTGTGTTTAGGAATGTGAAACCCAAAAACCTCTGTGTTCTCAGTTGTTGTGTGAGGAATTGCTAAAGGGACAATACTTCCTATTCTGTGAACTTCCATAATCACAGCTTCAGTGTAAGGAAGATTAGAAAAATCAGCTAAATTAGGTGTCCTATATCGACCAATCACAGTGTCCAGTTCTTCTTGTAATCTCTTTTGAACATGTGGATTGTGAGCCAAATACAAGAAAGCCCATAACAAAGTGTTGTTTGTGGTGTCAACTCCAGCCATGAAAATGTCCCAAAGACTTCCCATCAAATTGTCCACTGCAAAAATCAACAAATAACTGAATTCTCAAGTAATTATAACCTAAAACCACATCTTACCTGTGTAAGGTTGAATCGTTTCCTGACCTGAAACTTCCTGTTTCTTAATCTCAGCAATATAATAATCAATAAAATCGTTGCTATCTCCATCTTTCCAGTTCTTCAAATGGCTGTTTATGGTTTCTTTAAGTGTTGAAATTATAACATCATTTGCTTCCATAATCTGTTTGTATCCAAATCCATTTGGTGGGATGAATCGGAGCCACTCAAACACGAGCAGAGGACGATCAAATCGAAACAACTTGAGAATATCTCTGACTGATTTTTCATATTGATCCATTTTGACTTTATCGATGGCATTTTCAGAAATAAGTTTCCAGTTAGTTTGCATAATGCTGCTAAAAAACAACGATTCCATTGGAACTTCTTTATTGTTGAACTTCATCAGTTTTTCATTGATGTCTTGAATTGTGTCCATCACTCGACCTTCCATGGATTTCTTCAACAAACCAACATTTTTAAGACACTGAATTGTTATTTTCCTTTGAATTTTCCACGTCAAACCTTCAGTCGAAATAATATCTGAAAATGAAAATTTACTTTTAATGAAAAGATAAGAAAAAACCAAACTAAATTTACTTTTTCTTTTGATGACAGCTCTTTGCAAAGCTTTATTTGCTCTCCCACTGAAAGCTTTAGGTTGATCAATTAATGTTGCTTTGATTGATTTCCAATCATTTAAAATAACAGCTGTTTGATTTCCAAGACTAACGCTGAATAGACCACCGTACGTCTTTGCAATGTCCAAAAAGCCTAAATAAACTGGTTTTTTGAGTAACCAAGGCAAATAACCGATGAAAGGAAGTCCCCAAGGTCCTGGAGGAAGTTTTCTTATCAACTGCATATTCTTAATAATCCATTTGATTAAACCTGTAAAAATTAGACACAAGAAAAATGTCCAAACCGAAAGGATCTCCATGGTTTGAAATGTAATGAATATTTTATTTGACACAGCAAATAACAGGAAAAAAACCGAAATGACTTGGCAACATTGGTGTCATTTTATCAAGTTAACTGATTGGCTTTCAGTTATTCCCTTGAGCAATTCGTCATATTATTTTACGTAATGTTATATGTCTGGAAAATAATAAGTTTAATGAATTTTCACTGCCAATTATTTTGGCAAAGACCCAATCATCGGTGAAATAGCATTGCTTTTGGTTACAAAATTGAACCAATTTTAAATAATGAAGATTAACAATTTTTGGTTCCAAAAAAAAAACAATATTTTAACGAGAAAAGTTGTTATTGAGTCTCCTGATATTGCAGGAAGTTAGTTTTCCACTGTTTCTCTGGAGAAAATGGTTCCTAAATCAAAAGTTTTTAAAATAAAAATCAAAAATTTTTAAAATAAAAATCAAAAACTTTTAAACTAAAAATCACAAATTTTTAAAATAAAAATCAAAAATTTTTAAAATAAAAATCAAAAACATTTAAATGAAAAATCAACAATTTTTAAAATAAAAATCTAAAACTTTTAAAATAAAAATCAAAAACTTTTAAAATAAAAATCAAACTTTTTAAAATAAAAATCAAAGTTGATTTGACACCACAAAAATATCCACAAACAGTAAGAGCAAATTTCAAATCGTTTTAAATAGTAAAATCGTATCAAAATTCTACATTTACAAATACTGTATAAAATAGTAGAAACTAAATCTGTTGATCAAATATTACTGAAATTAAATCTTAATCTTAAGACTTTGATTTTCAGCAATATCATCGACTGCTCTGTCATATAAGTTGACTAAAACTTGATGCTCATGTAACTTGACGCCTCGAAATCTAATATAACTAACTAACCAAAGTTTAAATCAAAAAAAAAACGTCTTACTTACCATTGAGCATCATTTCATCTTATTAAGTGTCCTAATTTAATCGCCTCTTAATTCAACGAACAGTGAATAAGGAAATGGTTGAAGAGTGAACCCTTGATCAGCTTCAAGTGATGGTTTCTCCTTTCCAACTGGAAGTTTAAAACTAAATTTATGCAAAAGATTGCTAATAGTCAATCTTAAAGTCATCTCCGCCAACGTTTGACCTATACAATGTCTCGGTCCTTTCATAAACCAAAACACAAGTCAATAAAATATCATTAAAAAGTGGACAAATGATTTACCAACTGAAAAAGGAATCAAATGAGGTGGCCAAACGACTTTGTTTTGCTCATTTAAGAATCTCTCTGGCTTAAATTCTTCTGGTTCATCCCATAAATCAGGATCATGATGAACAGCATAAATATTTTCAAGACAAGTGGTATTTTTAGGGATTTGAAACCCAAAAACTTCTGCATTTTCAGTTGTTGTGTGAGGAATTGCTAAAGGAGCAATACTTGCTATTCGATGAACTTCCATGATCACAGCTTCAGTGTAAGGAAGATTTACAAAATCAGCTAAATTAGGTGTCCTATATCGACCAATCACAGTGTCCAGTTCATCTTGTACTTTCTTCTGAACATGTTGATTGTAAGCCAAATACAAGAAAGCCCATTCCAAAGTGTTGTTTGTGGTGTCAACTCCAGCAATAAAAATGTCCCAAAGACTTCCCATCAAATTGTCCACTGCAAAAAGCAAAAAAGTTATTAAGGAACTACTATGACTAAAATTGAACTTGCCAGTATATGGTTCTGGTGTTTTCTGACCAGGAACTTCCTGCTTTTTAATCTCAGCAATATAATAATCGATAAAATCGTTGCTATCTCCTTCTTTCCAGTTTTCAAAATGGTAATCGATGGTTTCTTTAAGTGTTTTGATTATTAGTTTATTTGCTTCCATGATTTGTTTGTATCCAAATCCATTTGGTGGGATGAATCGGAGCCACTCAAACACGAGCAGAGGACGATCAACTCGAAACAACTTGAACAAATCTTTCACTGACTTTTCATATTCATCCAGTTTCACTTTATCAATTGGATTTACAGAAATAAGTTTCCAGTTAGTTTGCATGATGCTGGTGAAAAACAACGATTCCATTGGAACTTCACTGTTGTTGAACTTCATCAGTTTTTCATTGATGTCTTGAATTGTGTCCATCACTCGACCTTCCATGGATTTCTTCAACAAACCAATATTTTTAAGACACTGAATGGTTATTTTCCTCTGCATTTTCCATGTTAATCCATCAGTTGCAATAACATCTGCAAAATCAAATTTTAGCTTTTTAAATAAAAGATCTTTGAACTTTGTAAAATGATACCTTTTCTTTTGATGACCGCTTTTTGCAAAGCTTTATTTGCTCTCCCACTGAAAACTTTAGGTTGATCAACCAAAGTGGCTTTGATTGATTTCCAGTCATTCAAAACAACAACCGTCTTATTTCCTAAACTAACGCTGAATAAACCACCGTACTTCTTAGCAATGTCTGAAAATCCTTTATAAACTGGTTTTTTGAGTAACCATGGCAAATATCCCATCAAAGGAAGTCCCCAAGGTCCTGGAGGAAGCTTCCTTATTATCTGAAAATTCTTCACAATCCATTTAATTAAACCTGCAATAAGTAGACACCAAAAAAACGTCCAAGTAGAAAGAAAATCCATGGTTTCACCACAAGTTGAAATGTAATGAAACTTTCAGCAAAGCAACACTGCAAAGTGCAACACTGAAGTGCAAAAATCTAAACTTTTGAGCTCTTAAAACTTTAAACAGCCTTGGCCTACTTGGCCTCTTTCAATCGTAGATACTTATGTTACACAATTTTATACTGTATGTCCTGGAAAAGCTAATCAAAAGAATATAAATTTGTCATTAAACAGTACTTTCAACTTCCCAAGTGCTAAGTGGCTCATTAAAACACAACTTTTATGTAAATTAATACCGGTTTTTCTCCTTTTACAAGGAAACACCAGCAATTAGTAGTCGTCATTATTATTTAATGTCATTTTGAAATCAGAGTATAAAAAAGTAAAATAATAATTTAACAAACACTATTTTGTGTTATTTCAACGATTAGTTACCTAAAATGCGATTAGTTACCTAAAATGCGATTAGTTACCTAAAATGCGATTAGTTACCTATAATATGGTTTTAAAATGATAATGTTACTTGGTTATTTCTGCCCTTTATTTGCCATATCCATTTGAGATTTGTGTTGTTGCTAGTAACTCGTTTCCATAAGTTGGATATGAAGTGGTCGTGGGTCCATACTTGTTGTAATATTTGGTAGATGATGTCCCTTGACCGTTTCTTCTTGTACTTGTTGATCCTCGATTTTGCTTATACGAAGCTGTAGTTGGAGCACCATAACCAACAGTTGAGGTTTCATAATTTCTAACTGTTGTTGAAATCCCATTTTGTAAATATCCAGAAGTATAATCTTCAAATGATTGTTCAGCTGATGATGGAGCTTCATTATATCCAGAATAAGATGAAGCTTCATTCACCAGCTGCTGCTGTTGTTGTTGTTGTTGATGAACTTGACGATTTGCAGAAGTTTGAGGAGCAACAGGAAAACTTTGCTCAGAAGGATAATTTGGTGATTGAGAAGCAGAGAAACGGTGTGATTGAATCAGAACTTGAGGATTTCTATTATTGACTGGCGGAATTTTCTGAGAAATTAGTTGAACTTGTGGTGAAGACAATCCTACTGGAGAAGTTGCTGGTGGAAAAGCATAACCATCTGAATTAGCCAAAAAAGTAGCTGAATTTGAATAACTGGCTGCGTTTGAGTTACTTTGAGATGCAATTCCTGTAAAAAGATACAAGATTAAGATCAAAAGAAATTGTTAAAGTGACAATAATATCACGAAATTTATTTAGTAGTTTTACCTTGATTAGGAAAAACTATATAACAAGTAGCTGTGTTCGCTGGAACTGTAACAAAGCTTGAACCTGAGTTTTGTGATGAAACTGGTGCTGAAGCTCTACCAGAAACTTGGGAGTTGGTCATAACTGAAGAATAACTAGTTGATGGAACCGAGAAACTGACTGGATTTGGTGAATCTTGTACATAATAACCTCCAGAAACAGTTACTTGTAAATTTTCATTGTTGGAATTCCTACTGGATGACGAAACAGCTGGAGAACTTTGCAAATAGTCACTTACAGTTGCAGGAACTGGATTTTGGTTTCCTAAAACACTATAATTAGGCAAGTTTCTTCCTAGATTTGATGAAGATGAATGTCCAGCAGCACTTTGTTGCCAATTCCTGGCAGACAAGTCTTTCCCATAATTATTAGCATTGGAAGATGAATGTGTCTGTCCATAATTTTGTTGATTTTGTCCTTCAGATAAGCTATATCTCTGAGAATTGGCATTAAATGCAGGTGCTGCCTCTCCATAGTATCTAATACGATTCTGCCTTGAAGAAAAACCATTGGTATTGCCACTCGAAGATGAAACTAATCCTCGACTATGTTGAGGCTGTGACTGTCGATAACTTGCTTCATCTGGAGCATCACGTTGCATGTTGTTCATTGGAGACATTTGCCTTTTGAAGTCAAAACTATTTTGCTGCTGACTGTATTTTCCATTGGACTGTTGACCACTATTGCCACTTTGGCCAATAAAAGTGTTTTCATTGGATTGATTTAAATTTTGGCCATTGTTGTAGCTTCTTAGTTGCGACTCCCTTGCATAGTCACGCTGGTAAGTCCACTGTTGATTTCTTCCACCAGTTTGTGGCTGACGACCATGACCATTGTAACCACGATTTTGGGGACTAAATGCCGGCTGTCGTTGACTACCATATCCACTTGATGATCTTCCAAGCCAAGAATTTTGTACATGACGATTAGTGACATCTTCCCCAGAATATCCGCCATAAGATTTGGACCAGGAAGATGCAACAAGAAAAGAAAACAGAGCCACAAATTGAAAAGCCAATTTCTGAAACATAAAAATCATTCAATAAATAGTAAGAAAACGACCACCTATTGTAATTTTCAGTAAAAATCACAAACCATGTTGTTTCTGAGAGCAGTAAAGTGAAAAGTGGCTAAATTTGAAGTGATGAGTTCCTGAAAGTTGACGTTCAGTATTGAAAATGATCTTACAATGAAGATGGACTGAGATTATATAAGAAAAATAAGAGGTCAATCAACATTAAGTTTGGTTTCCATGTCAAGAATAATTTCACTTTTTGATTTTAGTTTTATGCTGCTCATCTCACCAATAAAAAACAGTAATAAAATGAAGTACTGTAGGTCATTTATCACCTTTTCATTTCACTTGAAATCTAAATTCAACCTCAATTTCAATCTCAATCGATGGGAAATCAAAATTTGAATTTTTAATATTTAATTTTATGCCATAAATTATTTAGTCAATCATCTCTTCAAAGCTATCAAATAAATAAATAAGTGATACTTTTCTAATCCTATTTGTCTTGAAATTAATGCGACATACTTAAGAAAAAAATAAGATAAGTTGGCCAGAAGAATATTTAATATGCAAGAGGTCGATTTTTAACTTATATTTTGTACCTAAACCTACTATTACTTTTAAAAAACAAACTTTTTTCATTTCAGATAATTTTTCTTTTCTAGTTTTAATAAATGAGTGAAGCTACTAATTAAATTTAAGAAACTTAGTCACGTAATTACTATGATAACATGATTTATAATTAATTAATTATGTTTGAATATGCAAAAGATAACAATACTGTGATTGAGTAAATTGATTTATAATCAGTTTGATTTGTTGAAAGACTGGTTATCAAGGTAAACTGTTATTTAGTCAAACAAATCACTAAAAAAACTCCCTTGATAATAAATTTCATTGACTTGATTTTTTTTTTGTTTCTTAATATTTTCTTATAATATTTTTTTTTATCAATTTAAAATTAACTTTGTATTTTTAATAGAATTTTTTTTTTTTGTAAATACAGTGGAATATGTTTAACACGAAACTGTTTGAACCAAAATATTTTCTTTCGTGCTAAAAGAAAGTCGTCTTAAACAAAATAAACAAAAATTTACTCACCAAAATAATATTTTTTAAAGAAAATCATATTACACTTTTTTCATTATTTTACAGTATCTTACATGAAAAAACAATGGCAATTTAATTTTTTATTGAAAAACAATCAAAAAAAAGTATTGATATTGTGTTTGTTTTTATAAAAACTTTAAAACTTGTACAAATTTTGATTTTTCTCTACAATTTTAAGACAGTTTATGTATTTTGTTCATTCAGCAAAGCGAAATTGTTTCGTGTTAAACATGTTTTGTTTCGTGTTAACCCAAAAACTGTATGAAAATGTATTCTGATAATTCAGCAAATCAAAATTGTTTCGTGTTAAGAGAAAAAAAAGTATGAAAATGCTTATTATTTAAATTTTTTTGTGTTAAACGGATTCCACTGTATTTTAATCAACAAATATAATCTCAGATAACATAATCAAATCTAAAATCGTTTAAGAAATGACTAATTTATAAAATTGAAGGTCAAGTATATTTACACCAGAAACTGAAATCAGTTTTACATTCAGTTTGTATTTCCTTTGAAGCCAGATCAATTTTCTTAAATCTTTTGCGAATTATAAAAGCAAATTTAAGAGAGCTGCTCAAACTTAGTGTATAAAACTCAGCTAATTGCTGGAATAATTTGCATTGTTATAAGGGAAAACCCCAAGTTTGTCTTTCAAAAGTGAACAGTATCATCAAACATCTAGGACAAGGCTGTCTGGTCTGGTTTTTAGCTTTAACTAACAATAGAGTAATAATTATTTCAATCTTAACATCTAATTGTGTATGTGTGTGGATATAAATAAAACTCATAAATTACTTTTCAAAGTTTAGTTTAGCTAAAACAGCCATGATGAGAGCTATAAGAGTTGCTGCGTTTGGAGGACCTGAAGTTCTTAAAGCTGCTCAAATTCCAATTCCAAAAATTGAGGATGATCAAGTAAGTTTACTCTTTTTAACAACTGTATTTAACATAAACTAAGAAGCTATAGAGATTAACTTAACTATATATTCACAGGTTCTGATCAAAGTGAAAGCTGTGGGTGTAAATCCTCTTGAGACTTACATAAGAGCTGGAATTTTTCAACACAAACCAGCACTTCCTTACACACCTGGTGGAGATGCCTCAGGGATTGTTGAGGCAGTTGGAAAGCAAATTAGTCATGTTAAGGCAAGTTTGCATTGTGAAGGGCAATCTAAGCTTAGCTGACGTGTAACTTGGTAGAAATCTGTTATAACAACACTAAGCAGCGTGACACACTAGTCTTAGCGTCATACTAATTTAGTTCCAGCAAATTTAAGCACCTAATTCACACACCATATCAAGTTTTGCCTCAAAACTTTGTTGTTCCCTTTGATGTTGTTATTACTGAGTTTTACTACTGTACCAGAAATTTCTTAACAATTTAAGCAACTAAGTCTTAAGCTTACTTTTTCTGTTGCTAAAGGTTGGACAGAGAGTGTACACCATTGGAGCTTTAGGTTCCTACGCTGAGTACACAGTTGCACCTCATAACAAAGTCTTTCCACTGTCTGATAAGTTGACTTTTGATCAAGGAGCTGGTCTTGGAATACCATATTTCACTGCATATCGAGCTTTGTTTATCAAGTAAAAAACGATTCCAATTATTTTAAAAGCTGTTAAATTTACGAGACTTGACTTGATTTTGATAGAGCTTTGTGCAAACCTGGTGAAAATGTTCTGATTCATGGAGCCAGTGGTGGAGTTGGCATCGCTGCAATTCAACTAGCAAAAGCACATGGTAAAATTGTATAAAAGTAAACCTGAAAATCAACTGTAAAATAGTAATACTTTGAGGTTTTTAAGGATTGACTGTATTTGCAACTGTTGGAACTCCTGAGGGCTCAGAAATAGTCAAGTCCTGTGGTGCTGATTACGTCTTCAATCACAGAGAAAAAGATTACGTCAATGAACTTGTGGTATTTTTAAAATTAAGTTACATTAAGTAGACACACAAAAATGCATTACTGGATTTAAAAATTGAAAGAAAACATCTGGTGGTGGCGGATTCGACATCATCATCGAAGTTCTGGCAAATGTTAACCTGGTAAATGACTTGACTCAACTTGCAGCCATAAAAGGAAGAATTATTGTAAGTAAATTATGTTTTGGATTAAGTTACTGAGTTATTATGAACTAGAAGAACTCATACCATGAGTGGCAGTCGGACATTAGTTCAGATTCCTTTAGACATTAATGGTGCTCTGGTAACTCTTGAAGTTCTCTCGGTTTGAGTGATGTCCATGGTCTTGAAACTGTTAACAAAGTGCTGAAACGAATTCTTAGTTTTAATTCATTTTAAAAAAAATACTCTGCCTTACAATATTAGTTCCAGTCTTTATTCAGGTTCCTCCGCAGGTTGATCCACTGTGTAGTCTTTGGTTCCACACAAATAATAAACCAAATGGCAACCACTTGTCACTTAAAACATTGTATCTATTAGGTTATTGGTAGTAGAGGAACAATTCCAGACTTTTTACCTCGATTATTGATGGGGAAGGAACTGTCAGTCATTGGCTGCTCCTGGATTTTGACTACTGAGGTAACTTTCTCTCTAATAACATAAAACTATACAATTTTTATAAACACTGTGCAATTATTTTGTTGATTTAGAGTGAATGGGTCATCATGAGTTCTGCAATTGGAGCTGGAATTGAAGTTGGTTTTATTAAACCAATTATTGATAAAGTTTACCCATTAGAAGACGCTGAAAAAGCCCACACTGATATCATGAACTCCAGTGGAGCAAAAGGGAAACTAATTTTAAAAATATAAAAATAAAAATGTCTAAAATGTTGTTGCTGTTGTCTAATAAAAAACCTCAATACAATTAAATGATGAAAGACAATTTTATTTTTATGTCGTTTAAAATTTTACCCAATTTTTACCAAACGAAACGTACATTTTGAACGCCATGTACGTTTGAACTAAGTTAATCAAGTAAAGAGGAAAAACTAAACAGCATATTTGATTCCACTTTTAACTTTTACGCAAATATTTGAGTTTATAGTGAATTTAAAAATAAAAAAATATGAGCAAATATAAATTATTTAACACTTCTCTCTCTTTCGTCCAATTAATCCGTTTTACAGTGGAACTTCATTGATCAAGTTTAAACCTTTTGGAGGGCTGATTATTAGCATCCCCTGCGTCAATGTAGCACCATTTGTAAGCACATTTTGATACTAAATGCCTCGCTAAGTGTGTTAACCCCAAAATAAAATCAATTATTAAATATAAATCGATTAAATACAGTATCAATTAAATTAAAAAATGGTACTTACCCATGGTGTCTCCATAGGAGGTACTGTAATTACATAGACAATGTAGACGATGACTTAAACTATGAAATGGCTTTGATCGAACTCTGGGAGGAACTGAATGGAACTTAATGGCGTGATCTGCAAACGCTCGAGAACATGATGTCACCATTTTGCACATTGAACAGCTCATATTTTGCCTAAAAAACAAAACAAAAAAAAAATTAGGAGTTGTTATGTAAAGCTGAATGAAGTGACCATAAAATTAACTACTGTAACTATTCACTATGCTAAAATCAGATTCCCACTAAAACTAGCCAATAGTCATAATAAGGAGCTAAAACTAGCAAATAGTCATAATAAGAGACAAAAACTATCAAAATAGTCATAAAAAGACAACAAAACTAGCAAATAGTCATGAAATAGTACTAAACCTAGCAAATAGTCATGAAATAGTACTAAACCTAGCAAATAGTCATGAAATAGTACTACAACTGGCAAAATAGTCATGCAAAGTATTACAACTGGCAAAATAGTCATGAAAAAGCTATAAAACAAACAAAATAGTCATAAAAAAGCTCTAAAACTTGCAAAATAGTCATGAAACAGCTCTAAAACTAGCCAAATAGTCATGAAAAAGCACTAAAACTGATAAAATAGTCATGAAAAAGCACTAAAACTAGCAAATAGTCATGAAACAGCTCTACAACTAGCAAAATAGTCATGAAACAGCTCTAAAACTAGCAAAATAGCCATGAAAAAGCTCTAAAACTAGCAAAATAGTCATGAAAAAGCTCTAAAACTAGCAAAATAGCCATAAAACAGCTCTAAAACTAGCAAAATAGACATGAAAAAATACTATAACTGGCAAAACAATCATAAAATAGCACAAAAACTTGAAAAATAGTCATGAAATAGCATTACACCAGCAATAATAGCCGTGAAAAAACACAAAGATTAAGAAAGTCTCAGAAATCAACTAAGTTAAATCTTGCAAAAACGTTATAAAATCCATTAAAATTTACAAAGTAGTCATAAAAAAGCTTTAAGATCATAAAGCTCAAAAAAGCATAAACAAATTAGCTAAATAATGACTTCTGTAATAACTTACAGGAAATGATTTGGTCTATAAAGCGGATGCTGACACTCAATACACATCAAAGATCCTGGATTTATGGATTGAATTGAAACTTTCTTGTCACCAACTTTGCTGCTGTGAGCTGAACTTTCCTCGACTGAGTCGTCTTCTATTGTATGAGTAATTCCTGAACGTTTTCGTGTCCATGGTATTACATGAGGTCTATTTAAATAAGACATATGATCCGATATTCGGTGCTCTCTCAAGTCCTCAACGGTGGCGAATGATAAACAGCACATTGTACATTCGCGTCTGCACTTTGTCCGATTTGACTGGTGCAAATTTAAATGCTTGTAAAATGCAACAATTCCTTCTGGCACTGAATTGACGGATTTCACGGCAAACACTTCCAAGCAATATCGACATTGAAGTTTGTCCGAATTGCTGTGCATCTTTCAATAAACACAAACACCAATTATTAGTTAAAGTTCAGCTATACTTTTAACTTAAAAAGTGATTGGCTGAAGGATTGACACCGGTTCATAATGAAATTTTGGTCATAGAAACAAAATTCGATCAAATACGATTATTAACATCCTAAAAATTAATTTTTTTCTTCTTAATTACAAGTTTTGCTTCCTTTGGAGTAAATTTTATAATCATAAATGTGCTTTCAGACACTCTAAATGTGCTTTTAGACACCTTAAATGTGCTTTTAGACACCTTAAATGTGCTTTTAGGCTCACTACATGTGCTTTTAGACACCCTGCATGTGATTTTAGTCTTCACAAATGTGATTTTAGTCTTCACAAATGTGATTTTAGTCATCATAAATGTGATTTTAGTCTTCACAAATGTGATTTTAGTCTTTTAAATGTAATTTTAGTCTTTTAAATGTAATTTTAGTCATCATAAATGTGATTTTAGTCATCATAAATGTAATTTTAGTCACTAAAAAGCAAAGATGATTGCAATCTTTTTAAAAATCCTCCTAAAAACAACTTTAATCTTCCTTAAATTGACAGCCACATAGTTGAAGTTCCTAGTTAAGTTCTTAGTTCACACTATTCTATCCCAATCTTTGTTAAGCACCTACCGAAAAGTTCTAAAACCCATAGCGTTTACAACAAACCACACTGCTAAAACCACAAGGTTTTTACTAGAATCTGATCTGTCTATTTTACTAATATCTAAATTTTGCGTCTTGTCGACAAATTCAGTTTCTTAGAAACCAAATTCACAGTTTCCCCAACACTTATCACTAAGAACTAAAATGCAGTCTCAAAGTAAGTGCCACCGAACCAATCACCTGTATCCACAAACACACTTCCTGAACTAATTACCTTATGAAAATGCAGAATAACATCAAAATAAAACGACGACCTAAATCCGCAAACTTTACATCCATAGGGCATCTCACATTTCTTATGGAATCTCATGTGCTGTTCCAGATCACACCATCGTCCATAATCCTTGAAACAAATTTTGCAAACCAATCCATTGGACTCGGGATTATGTGCCTTTAAACCAATCAAAACAAAGTAAATAAAAGTTAATTTAAGAAGGAAAATCCTACAAAACGATAAGAAATACCCTCGCATCGTGAGTTTGCATAGCTTGAAGAGTTCCAAAAACCTTAAAACAAACGCTACACTGCCTTGAATCAGCCGGTCTCAAGTCGTCAATGTGTTTATACACATGTTGCATCATTTTAACGTTATCTTCAACTACTTTTTTACAGGAGTGACACTAAAAAACACCAAAACAAAAAAAAATCAGCAAAACAAAATCAAATAAAGATTTCCTTTTAAGAATTCCTGTTACCCTAAACTTTAACTTCTGTTCAATCTGAGTCTTCTTCACGGATTTTCCAGGCAAAGTAGCGTAGTACATGCTATCGAAATTTTCTGGTATTGTATAAACTGATCGTACGAATTCATTCAATGCGAAACCAGTTGTTGGTTTTTTAAGAGTTGGTTCCTCAACTGGTGGTGGTGGTGGTGAAGGTGTTGGCGGCGGAGGCTTTGATTTAGGACCAATGGTGATGGTGCCTTTCTCAGCATCGAATATTATCGATTCCTCGTTTTCAGGTGGTTCTTCTAAGATACAATCAGCTGTAACTGCGAGCATTTCATCGTCATAATAGTCGTCTTCGTCGTCGTTGTTGTAAATGACATCTTCCGTCTCGATTATGCTATTTTCAACAGGCAGTTCTGTTTCTAATTGCGACTTTTCTTCTTCTTCTTGAACTTCTTCGACGACGTCATTTGGTTGTGGTAGTGGTTCTGATGCAGCTGCAGTTCCCGGTACTGATTGTAACTGATTAGTGGATAACGCAATTAGTGGTGGGATGACCGTAGCTGGTTGTTCTGCTTGAGACTTATTGGTGTCCACTAATTTCAGACAAGAAGCTATGGTGACTGGTAAAGCATTGGGTCCTTTCGTCGACACAACTGTTTAAAAGAAGAATCAAAAGTATTTTTTTTAGATATAACAAGTGGTGGAATAAATTAAACCATAAATCTGGCTTTTAGAGTTCAGAATTTGCTTGAAGATATTCAATTTATCTCTTTAAGATTCTTAGTGACTGCTTTTTAGATACCAAATAACAGAATCATGTATCCAAAAACTAAATTTAGTATTTAAAGAACCAATAAACGTGACTCCAAAGCCAATTTTGACAATTGTGAGCCAAATTTAGTACTTTAAAAACCAAAATTTCATTAATAAAACCAAATTTCGTGATTTGAAAGCTAAATTTAGTCGCTAAGATCTGTTGGAAAGCATAATTCTAGTAACTCAATTTAGTCTTTCGTATTTAAAAGCCAAATTTACTGTCTCATAGTTAAGTTATTTCTCAAAAAGGCATCTTAAGATACAATGAAATTTAAGGATTAAAATTAGATGATCAATTTACCTGAGCAACTATAAGCTTGTTTGATATGCTGAATGATATTTGAGAAAGCGTCATTTGGATTCTGTCCAAACTTTTCCCTCCAAGCCAGTTCATCTAACATTGTCTGGATGGAAGACACCGTAAGTTTCGGATAAAAACCGTCCAAAACGCTGACCACTTGGTCCTTGAGATATGCTACCGCATTAAGATTCGCTGAATTTGCCGACTGAGAACTGCTAACAAATTGCAGCTGGAGATTTGCAGGTATATAATGTTGAACAAACCGTTCACCCACAATCGTCGTTTCCTTAGCGATGAAATTTCGCAACAGAAAAGCCAAATTTTGCTTCGCATTGGATCTCGGTGTAGCTCCAAGCACAACCAACCGAGTCGCTCGATCATAAGCGCAATACAGATACAGATTTTCACAATCCTTACAAGCACCAACGCGTAACTCGGCGAATTCGACCGAGTGTTCTGGTCCACCGATGCGCCAGTGATTGGTCTGAGCGTTGCAGATGGTTCTCAGACTTTTGTAAACTGAACCCACAAAATCAACGTTACTTTCAAACTCGGAAATCGCTGTCTTTATGTCGTTGTTGCAGGCCCAGTGGTAAATTACTCGCAAGATTTCCTTTGAGTTTGTTTTCCAACGTGAGAAGAAACTGCCTTGAACTGCACTCACCATAACAGCGCAAGCAGGACACCACCACTTGTAACCTGAAATTTATAAAAGTTTATTTTAATTAATTTTGTTTGTTGGAACCAATAAAACACAAAGTTTGTTTACGAGTCTGAGACACATTTAAAGAGCACAAACGATTGCTAAATTTCTAGTCTTAAATTAACTTTCTTTAGGCAATAATTTGGCTTTTACAAATAACAAAAAGTTAAAGCAAAACCTGACAAATAAAGCTCTAAATCCGACAAATAAAAACCATAAATCAGACAGATAAATCACAAGAATTGACAGATGAAATCACAATGTTTCACAAATTACCAATAATAAAATTTTGACTAACAAGGCACCAAAGTTTACAATTCAAATTAACTGGGTAAAGCTCGACCAGTCACTAGTTTTACAGAGTTGGTGAGATTTCTAATCTTTTCCACATAATTTCTGAGTAGAAATTACCAATTTTGTCAATAATATCATAGTTCTTGCCTTTCAGACACTAAATTTCAAAACATTTAAACATTTTAGAAGCAATTTCCATCATTTAAAGTAATGAAATTTGCTTTAATTGACTCAAGACTTTCGTACACATCTTTTTAATACCTGTTTTGCCAGTTTCGTCGTTTAAACACGACATGTACGTGAGTTTCATCTGAATGTGTGGATGAAACAAGCAATATCTGGTGGTACCAAACAGCCCTTTATCCAGCATCCACTTCTCGACAAGCACTTGATCAGAGTTCATCAAGTCTTTAAAAACATCATCTGCCAAATTCAGAGCAATTAAAATCTCATTAAAAAAACCACAATAATCTTACTAACCCAATTCCTTTCTCTTAGACGCGATGAAAGTGTGAGGAAGCAGTTGCTGCGGTGAAAATTTCAAGATCAACTCTGGATATTTCTCCAAATCGCCGATGTTGTCAATGTGAACTGCTACATCTGGCTCTGGTTTCTTAACAGCAATAACCTTCCTTGTATAATCTTTACAGTCCTTAAAAAACACAATAATTAATTAATCATTAAGCACATTAAATGATGAAATGTTTGTGTATTGTTTGCGTTAACGTAAAAACAAACCCCAATAAAAATTTGCTGTGCAAAAACATTCATTTTATTAATTTAAGTTTCGTATTGTTACTGTTATTTGAAATTTTTATGGTGAAAACATTCAACATTTTACATTTCAAGTCAATATTAAATAATGACAGTTAATAAAGGAACTATACTCTTTTTTTGGGACGTAAAATTTAGATAAACTTTTAAAAACACACAAACATTTAATAAATGATTTTTGAAATTAACTGGAATTTTGAGGGAGGAGGAGGAAAATCAACCTTATTTACACTTATAAAATTGTAGACTTGTAAATTTAATCTACTGACTCTTAATCTATAATTATGGAAAAATGACTTGAGAATTTAACTTAAAAACACCAATTTCGTAGATTAAACTGTTGCCAGATTTCACATTCATCTTCACCAGTCAAGTTATAAAATTCTCGTAGATGTGACAAACTAAGACTTGAAAAAAGGTTACTTAACTTCATAAAATCTGATTTACTTGACACAAAAGTGCACATAAAGAAATACTGATCATCTATTCGGGTAAACAAACTCGAACCA
>JAAFCF010005931.1:18334144-18349080 GCA_013389785.1 Helicorthomorpha holstii | reverse complement strand
CACTTGAAGACTTGGAAACGAATGAAGAAAATGTTCAGACATGAAAAGCAGAAAACCACGTGGACTTGTTTTTAAAGTGATTTGATAGGTCCTAACTGTCGTGACGTGAGGAGGTGGGAAGGGACCTTATTTGCAAACATAATAGGACCTGACCGACTTTAGACCTGCAGAAAGACATTCTAAAGTCGGTCAAGTTTATCATTGAAGTTTAAGCAAAACGACTCTGTTTTTTTTGTAAGTCGTCAAAGTCGAGTCGACAAGTTTTTAAAAGTTGACTCTCTATGTGACGTCATATATGTCATTTGATTAATGCTGTGACGTCATTACATAAAGTACATAAAAGCACAAACAACTTTAAACAAATACTGTACTATACACTTAAACAAATACTATACGTATTTGCTTTAAACACTGCTTTAGCTTGTAAAGTAGTTCAGAAATAAGGTCCCACCTTCGAACGACCTCACGACAGTAAGGGCCTATCAACTCTGTGCATAATCACGTGACCACATGTACTTGTTTCTAACGAGCTTGAGTATTTTTAAATTTTTTTCATTACTTTGAGAAGTTGAAATTAAATACGAATTCGCTAAAACCACTAACTCGGTAGCATAGTAATTCTCACGTGCTAAACGTGAATAACTAACTAATTTCTATTGCTTATCCATATGACGCTACTCACTTGATACATGTTTTGATTCGAATATCTTCATATTCAAATTCATTCGAATTTATTAGAATATGATTTAAAAGCATTCAAATCTGAATCGATTCGAATGAATATTTTGCTTCAAAGTTAGCAACTCGAGAGACAACTTTCCATTAGTTGGAATAGCGATTTGTCTCGTTTATTTTTATCAACCGAAAAAACGTGAGAGAGAGAGAGAGAGAGAAGGGCTAAATTTATATTTATAAAGTCATATTTTTTATTTTTAAATTCTCACTCAAATTGGATGAGATCGAAGTGTAATGAGACTAGATTTGTCAGAAAATTTAGGACCCAATCCATGACTTGTGTTTGGACTGAACTTAGCTTCTTAGCAGATGGTTCTCAAGGAGCACGAACTTCTTGGTTGTTCACGCTGCTCCATTTCTTTCACAACTTTTTGGATCTGGAGAAATCCGCTTTCCAACTTCCGTTTTTTGTTTTTCTTATGTCTTAATATATCATCCATCTCGGTCGTTATTTTATTTATCCTTTTTAATTTTTTTAAACTGATAGGGTCGAGTGTTTTCTTTACTTCGTCCATGTGATTTAAGAAAGAGAAGAAAAATTCGTCACGAGACATTCTTTTCCCTTTAATTTCAGGCATTTTTTCTTGTAATTCTTTATATATCCTCTTCAATCTTTTACGCAGTTGTTTATATTGATCACAAAAGTCGATTGCATTTTGCTGAATTTCATCATCAGAATCCACCATTGCACTGCTATTTCCACTATCACTTGAATATTGACTCATTTTTCTGGTCAACGATACCAAAACGTTTTGAATAGTTTTTGAGTGTCCAAAAGGCAACCAACTAACTCACTTGAAGACTTGGAAAAGAATGAAGAAAACTTCAAAACAGAGCTTTAAGAAAACATTCTCAAAGGGCAATTTTAGTTTTAGCTTCTTTGATAGGCTCCAACTGTCGTGACGTCTATGAGGAGGTGGAGCCTTATTTCAGTAAACACAATAGGACCTGACCCACTGAATCGATTCTAGTATCATATGATACTAGAATCGAATCAGGAATCGATTCTATTTCATTCAGTACTCATTTGATACAAGAATCGATTCCTTGGTGGTATCGGAACATCCCTACTTATCACAAATTCACAATGATAATTTCTAAATAAGCTGAGTCAGATTTCACTTTTTTCTTCAGTTGTTTCAAAGTCGTCAAGTGAATTGCCACGTGGTTGCCATTTTTAACACTCAAAAACAATTCAACAATTCAAAAATGTGCAGAGGTTCAAGTGTCCGTGAAAGTGGAATTCCAACCAGAAGTCCATTAACTGATGAAATCTTCTTTCAAATTGAATATAAACGACTGAATGACGAATTGGACAGGAAATACGAAGAATTACGAGACGAAATCCCTGAATTAAAAGGGAAAGAAGCTTCCCATGAGGAAATCACGAGGGCATCTGAAATCCATATTAAAAAACTAGTGGAACAATCAGCCTGTCCAAAAATCATTAGACTACAGAATGAAGGCAAGTTGAAAGCAGCAAAGTTTACGGCAAAGGAAATAAACGGCTTGATAACAGTAATTAAAAAACTGGAAAAAAAACAAGAAATAAGGAGTGAGATCAAGAAAATAATGAGCAGTTCAAGAAACCTAGTTGAAGAAAGACTCCGAATATTACGCATGGAAACCGGGAATTCACACGTGATTAGATGACGTAATCTAAAGACATCAAGAAGAACAACGAAAAAACAACAACAAAAGGGAAACACGAGGTCTAGGGAAACACGTGGTCAAGGGAAACACGTGGTCCGTGGAGCAAACAACAAACAATATTGATATTAAGAAAAAATTATGATTAATAGATGTCGCTTTATCCACCTTTTTTTTTTGTTTCAATAAAAATTTCTTCTTGAATTAAAAACGTGATAAAATCAATTATTTTCTTGGCCAATTAATTTAATTAAGTCTACATTTGAAAACATAGACTGTACTCTACTGTATGTAAATGTGTTTTAAACCTAATCTTTTAGTGACCTTTTTTCCTTTGAAAACAAAAGGACACTTTTGCTCATAAAATTAGTAAATAGGAAACCCCTTTGGCTTAGAAAGTTTGTAATCCTTTTCCTTTTGACAGTGACCTTAATTCAATATCCTTTATTTCAAGAAATTTCATCATCAGCAACACATGGAGAGAGATGTGGGTCACCATCAGGTACGCCCCAGGTCACTGTCCCAAGAGGCGTAGGACAATTGGGTAAAACATCACATAAAAGATTGGGGAACACTGATTTAGATCTAAAGTAGGTCAGAGGTCTTATAGTGTTTGGAAAGAAGGTCCCGCCTTCGCATGACCTCACGACAGTTAGGGCCTATCAACTCAGTACAGTCAAATACAGATCATACTGTATTTGGCTCTATGGTCGAGCAGCTTAATGTGCGCTCACATGGTTGAGCTGCTACTTAAGCTCAACTTATGCTCGCGTCTCTTGCCGTCGCTTAACTTTAGCTTAGCCTGCTCTTGCTTAGGTGCTGGACATTAAGTAGGTCATCCATAGAGCTCATGATCAACAAGGGCTGAGTCTATCAACGTGGTAAGTAATTAATGTTTTTTTTAATTAAAAATTGTATGAATATTATAAATGCTATTAAAATAGTTAATTATGTATATATATATATCTGTTAATTGTAGGTGTTTTAAATTTTCAATATCTATAATTCCATTCACCTTTAATTTCAGTGTGCAGAACTCAAGAAATAGGCATACAGTACGTATCCACGTGGTAAGTAATTAATGTTTTTTTTAATTAAAAATTGCATGATTGTTATAAATGCTATTAAAATAGTTAATTGTATATATATCTCTTAATTGTAGGTGTTTAAATTTTCAATATATATGATGCCATTTACCTTTAATTTGGAACTGTAAAAGATTTGACATCATCTCTTGGAATTTTTTGCTGTGAGTTGGTGAGTTTACATTGATTTAAATGACTTGTTTAAATTTACGCGCGCGTAATTACTACGCGTGAATAATGTTGTTTTAAATTATTTATTTTTGCAAAAAAACAACAAGCAAAGTTGTCAAATAATTCAACAGACTAATTTTAACCTTAGAAATTTATTTAAAAAATTAACAATGACGTAATTCGGTCGTTTCTTAAACAAAAGCAATGTCTTAAAAACTGACCATTGATTTGTGAAATTAATCTTTGATCACTAAACCGTTTTCTTGCTTATTTAATTGGTCAACGCAATTGGGCAACGTAGAAGCTCCACCCACTTTGTTTCCCTTAATAAAAAGTACAGTCATCGTTTCAACCTCAACAAATCCGCCATTTCAACCATTTGAGACGTTTCTTTCTTACAAGGTAAACTTAAGATTAATGTTAAAATTTCAATTGATAAATTAATCTCATTGAAACTCAATAATAATTTTAAACAGTTTTTGCATATCAAGTTCAAAATGGCCACTGCAAATGAACCAAGATGTTATAGCTTGAAATATCGTGTACCAAAAACTCCTGATAAATTGGATTTTTATCTCAACAAATACGTAGTAACCGAAAAATGGTAAACCACAACTATCATTAACAAATTTGAAACTACCAATTGCAAAACGAGATGAAAAAACAACTTTCAAATAATGCAATTGTCTATTTTTTGTTTGGTTTTTTTACAGTCGAAAGAATGTGCGAATTTTTAATCCTAAAATCCCAGAAGACCAACGTTCAAAGGCCGGTGATTACGCTTCCTACAGCCTAACTGAAGAGTCAAAGGCCAAATTTAAAGACCTGGTTGACCCTGAACGCTATCATCCACCCTACAAAATGCTTGAATTTGCCGAAGAAGCAAACATTTTGACTGGACATTGGATCATTTACTTGAAAGAGCTTTTCGTGTTCAACGAATTCTGGAGGACAATTGCGAGTAAATTATACAATAGTGAGATTCAATATGAACATTTTGAGCTGCTTCCTGATATCCAAAGTGGAGGTGGAGACATTAAGATTTTCACTCGAGATTTTAGAGATAAAAATCAGGTTGAGGCAATTGCTCAATTCATTAAAACCACTATCAGAGGAAAACGGTCGTTGACTCTTAAGCAAACCATGTGTTATTTACCGGATGCGGTCCTTGTTGGGATGATAGGTTATCCTGAAATTTGCATGAATCAGAACCATCATAGCGTTTGTCTGAGCGCTCTGGACAATAAAAAAGAACTGGTCAAGTATTTTGATACAGTTATACCCTGGTTGGACTCTCGCAAACATCTATTTGAATAATTTCAAGACTTCAATTGAATTAATTTTGATTTTGTGATTCACTAATTGTAAAAAAAAAACCCTTTTTCAGAGATTTCATTTCCGATCCTTGTTTTTTAATAGAAAATAATTGTGGGTAAATTTGTAATATTTCGATCGATAAAGTTTTAATTAAACAGTTCAAATGTCTCAACTAATCTTTGTTGATGTTTTCTAGTAAATGAATAAAATATATCTTTTGAAACTAAATTAGTCAATTGGGATTCTCATTACGTGAAAGTAGCTCTGATTTGACGCCTTTTAATAACTTTAATGTATTTGTAGTTAATCGAGAAATGAAAAACAAAATAAAGAAATGAGACTAAATTACATCAGTTCGAATGACGATTAGTCTCGTTTCTTTTTTTGCTATCAGAAATACAATTGGGAATAAAGAAATGAGACTCAATTACATCAGTTCCAATGACGATTAGTCTCGTTTCTTTTCTTACTATCAAAACTAAAAGTAGAAATAAAGAAATGAGACTAAATTGCATTGGTTTTAATGACGATTAGTCTCGTTTCTTTTATAACTATGAGAAAAACAAGTGGGAATAAACGAATGAGACTGAATTGCATCAGTTCTAATGACGATTAGTCTCGTATCTTTTCTTAATATCAGAAATAAAAGTGTAAACTAAGAAATGAGACTAATTTACATTTGTTTTAATGAAGATTAGTCTCGTTTCTTTTCTTATTATGAGAAATGCATATGTAAATTGAAATAAAAAAGAAATGAGACCAAATTGCATCTGTTCTAATGAAGATTAGTCTCGTTTATTTTCTTAATAAGAGAAATACAAGTAGAAATAAAGAAATGAGACTAAATTGCATCAGTTCTAATGACGATTAGTCTCGTTTCTTTTCTTACAATCAGAAATACAATTGGGAATAAAGAAATGAGACTAAATTACATCAGTTCTAATGAAGATTAGTCTCGTTTCTTTTCTTGCTATGAAAAATACGTGTAAATAACACTCAAATGTCCACTTTTAGACCATTTTTGACAAATAAACATGTTAACAATATTAAAACAAAATCTGTTTGAATATCAGGTTTTAATCTAATTCAATGTATTTGTGTTTCAAAAAAATGTTTTAAATTATTCATTTTTTCAAAAAAAAAAAAAAAAAACTAAATACTGAAGTGTTTTAGTTAATCAGATTAAAAAAAAAACGATTATAAAAATTAAAACATCAATAAGTTATTGAAAAGCAAAGTTGTCAAAGTCCAACAAACTAATAAAAACTGTAAAAAAAAATTAATTTTCCATAGCAAAACAATGTCTTAAACAAATTGACCATTGTTTTGTTAAAATGTACTATCATGATCTTTGATCACTTAAGTTTTCTTGCTTATTGAAAAAGGAATTAGTAAAGGTAGAAGCTCCACCCACTTTGTTTCTTAATAGCCATTGTTTCATTCATTGTTCTTCCTCAACACATCCGGTTCACATCGTCATTTCAACCTTTTTTAAGAATTTGTGACAGTTTTATCTACCAAAAGTGACAAGCTAAACTGACAAGGTGACAAGGTATGATTAATTATAATTACTAATCAAAATTTTAACATTAATTTCATTGAAATTTTAAACAGTTTGCATTCCAACGTTCAAAATGGCCACAGCACATGAAGTAAGACAACAATTAGACAGGGAATTTGTTATACCTACAAGTCCAGAAGAAGTGAACGAGTTTCTCGACAGATTTGAAGCAACCGAAACAGAGTAAGTTTTTTAAACATTTACAAAATTGTAAAACGAGACAAAATTTCATCGATTTCAATGATAATTCGTCTCGTTTCTTTCTGAAAAAGTGTTTTTATGTTTTGATTTCCTGTGATTCAAAGTGTAAAACTTTTTGTTTTTTTGCAGTAGAAGGAATGTGAGAATCCTGAATCCTAAAATCCCACCTGACCAACGTTCATTGGCCGGTGATTACAATAGCTATCGTATGACTGACGAATCAAAAGCCAGATTTGCTGACATGGTTGACCGGGTCTGCTTTCAACATCGCCAATTGCTTGATATGGCCGAGCAGGAGAACATTGTGACCGGATATTGGAGAATTTACTACAAAAAGCAGTTTGAGTTCAACGAATTCTGGAGGAATTTTGCCAGGAAATTTTACGAAAGTAAAATTAATTATGAACATTTCGAAATTGGTCCTAATATAGGAAAACCAGGAGGAGAAATTAAAATTTACACTCGAGATTTTAGGGATAAAAACCACATTGAAGAAATCGATCGGTTCATTAAAAACATTACAAAAAAACCACGTTCATTACAAGTGAAAGAAGCCATGATTTATGTACCGGATGTTACTATTGTTGGTATCCTAGCTAATCCTGTAGTAAGTATACTTCTGGACTATTTTTGCGTTTGTAAGAGCTCTCTTCAATGGAAAACCTTAACGTATCATTATACAGTTGAACCCTGGTTAGACGCTCGCAAACGTTAATTGGTTTTTAATTAGACAGATATTTAACTGATATTGCAATTTTTTGTTGTAATAACTATCGACAACGTTTTAATTAAACTGTGCAATTGTCTCAACTCATCTTTTGGCCTTTTATCAGTGACCATTTATCATAAATCACCTTTTAAACCAATTTAGTCAGTTAGGACCTTTGTAGTGTAGTTGTGGCTCTGTTTTTATATCTTGTGTCCTCGTTTGTTGCAATTTATTGGTCTTCACTTTTGAATTTTTAACTAATATTTACTTCACCAATTAGTCTGCACATACTTTTATGTAAGAAAATAAATTTTTTATAAACTACAAAATAAAATCTGTTCAATTTTTAATTAAAAACGATTGTTAGTAAGTTTGAAATTCACTCTAGAAATAACTTGTATGCTTCAGCAACTTCAATCTGTTTTCAATGGTCATTGAAAATGATGTAAACAGTGGCTTTTAGAGAATTAAGTGCCCTAACCTTGCCATACTGAAAGATTACTGGATGATTTTGTAACTAAGAAACTTATGAGCTCAAAGTAATTCGCTTTACTTGAGTTTTACCAGAGCTTTACTTGAACCCACTGGGTAGTTTTTTTTTACCGAGAATTCATCGCCTAAACCATGGTAAATGCTATGGAAATATGATACACATCTCAATCTCTGAATATCCAAGACTTTATTACACTTGTCATGGATCTCAAGCTGCTCTGTACAGCTGCCCAATGAACAAAACTTTCAACCACCAAATATTAAGAAATGTATCAGCAATTAAAACATTATGACTATACTTTCTGTATTTTGGTACAAACAGCCTCATCGACACTTATATTATTACAGTGAAAATTGAATCAATTAAAAGTTTTTTCTTACTTTGCAATTTTGTATCCAAAATCCAATTCCCTGATTTTCATCATTGTAGCGTTGTGTGCTGCACTTTTAATCCATCTTTTCAATTTATCCATCTATTCCAAGTATAAAACAGTTAAATGAACTCCATTTCGTCTTTACTTGCACCTATTTATAGTCACACAAACAAATAAAAGTTAAAAATTTACATGTAAACGCGAGGAAATTCACCGAATACAATCTTACATCATTTTAGACGCTGAGAATGGGTTGTTAAACATATAACGATTAATCAGTCAAACAATTGAGTGAACGTGATATTCGACGCACTTTCAGCCTCTTTGAAAGCCATTAATGAGTAGTGGAAATTCAAAAATGTCAATCCACACAGTTGACCATCATCGGTCAATCCATTTTCTTAATTTACCCATCCATTTCAAGTAGAAAACAATTAAATTAACTCCTTTTAGTCATTAACTGCATCTATTTATGACCACACAACCAAATAACGTTAAAATTTGACAAGTAAACGCGAGGAGATTCACCGAGCACAATCTTACATAATCTGAGATGCTGCAAATGGGTTGTTATTTGTGTTATAGTTCATCAATCATACAGTTAACCAAATTTGATACCCAATACACATTCAGCCTCTAGTGAAAACCCCTAATGAGCAGTGTGAATCCAAGGACGTCGATCTGCTTAGTTAAAAGTTACAGTATTACCTAATAATAATAGTACAGTAGTTATTACCGTATAAAATTAATTAAACTGGTTTATCTTAATTGTATAAATCATATTAATTACCCAAACATGAAATTGTAAATCCAAGCAGCAAAAAAACTCGCTCGAGGCAACCGATGAAGCAATTGTATGCAGCACCAAATGATGACGTAATGACAGATCTTCTTTAGAGAATTTTAATTACGCAAAGGCTTTCCATACTTCTTCTTCCTTTCAAAAATAAAATAAAATTTATTTTATTTTTGAAAGGAAGAAGTAATTAATGATTTAATCATTAATTACGTCATTTTAATTAAAATGAAATCAAAAAAAACGAAAAGAAGAATAATTATTTAGGTTACTACGAATCTACTTAGGCATCTACTAAGTGTCAATGACTAAAATTAGTGATTAATTGCTGTGTTTTTAACCGTTTAATTAAATAAAAATGGAAATGACTTAACAAGTACATAAACCTCTTATGATAAAAACAGCTGGCACTTCCGGTTCCCAAATTACAAACTAGAACGTTAATAGAACATAAATAAAATAAGAGCAAAGAGTTAGATTCGACTTTTAGGAACTTTCGAGAGCACTTTTTGATTAAAGGAAGTAAAATAATCCATCGATTAGCACAAAAGATCAAACTAACACCACTTCCGGTTTCCAAAAAATGTGACAATTTACAGGTTTCTAAAGACAAAAACTAAAACATTATAATTAAAAGTCTCAAAAACAATGTCCACTTTTTTGTCATTTGCTAAGACTAACACGAGTGGTATTCATAAAGTAATGGCTGTTTTGTTATAAAAACTGATTTACAAGCACTAAAACTGTTTGGTTAAGCGTTTTAGATAGCTGGACCTCTCCTGGACATTTCCATGTAAAACACATGCAAATCGAAGCATTTTTAGTGACACAGGACCATTTTCTGTGACCCTCTGCACAGCTCAGGATTTTAACCAGTTGAATTTAAATGTTAGCAGGGTTCAAATCAGTTTGTTTGATTTCTGGGAACATGGGCCAACAATTAAAGCTAATAAATACTGTGAAAATGTTACTAAATTGAGACCTGTGGTCCAAAATCGACCTCATAACCGTCCCGAATAATCCACCTCCCCTCGTGGCAATGTGTGCGTCCACGTGCTGCACCATTGACCAAAAATAAGACTCAGAGGCAAACTTGTGAGCAAAGGGTTACGGAAAATGGTTTTGTGTCGTTAAAAATGCTTCAAAACGAATGTTGTTGATACGGAAATGTGCTGTAGACTTCCGGTTATCTAAATTAACTATCAACAAAACCGTTTTCGTGCGAGTACTTTTCTTTTTATGGCCAAACGGAGTTTACTTTATGAAAACCCCTCGTAATAGTTCCTCAATAAGTGGCTGAAAGAATCCTAAAATAGTTCAAGTGAACTTTATGCGTTTTCGTTACAAGTAAATGTGGGGGCACTTTTGTGTATTTTGTAAAAATAAATATCAAATTTTATAAAAATTCAAGATTATTTTTACTTAATTTAGCACAAAAATACTGTTTTTTGCGTTAAAATAAAAATACTTTTCGATATTAGCGCCACTCTACTATTGTGAGCAATTTGAAAGGTAACTAAATTGGGTCACGTTCGATTGTGTTTGGAGATAAGATCCTACCTTCTTCAAGGCCCTACCCTCCTTTAACACCTCTCGACAAATGGGATCCTTTTCGAAATTCACTTGGTGCTCATGTTTGAACATGTTTATTAATCTCTTTGTTTCCAGAACTTTCTCAGTCGTTTGCGAGTCTTTAAGTGAAGTGGTTGTAGTTGTTATTTCTACACTTAAAAGATTTCAAAAAGATTTACACTGTTCACACAGTTTCACTAAAACACTAAAAAGTATTCAACGTTTCAGAGCTTGAAAAATGAGTCAAGATTTAAGTGCCAGTTCCGGTTCCAGTGGAAGTGAAAATGCCAGTGAATTTCAAAAACTGGAGAATAAATTGAAGAGGAAGTTCGACGAGTTGCGAGATGAAATCCCCAAGTTAAAGGGTAAAAATGTTCATCAAAATGAAATCATAGTGGCTGCTTCAAAAAGGATTAAAAAACTATCCAAAATATCCAATGAAAGAAAGAAAACCAGAAAAATACAAAAACTGGATAAAATTATGAGTGAAGTAGAAGAAGTGGCAAAACAAATAGTCAAAAGAATCGATTTGGACATCGGAATTGCCAGGCTGCAAGAAACCATTGAAGAAATCGAGTCCCAGCATTGAAGAAGAAGAAGAAGACAAAAGTTCAATGGATTTTAAGAAGAAAGCGATGGAAGAAAGCCATTGAAGACAAATTTAGTCAAATGTCTTCATTTAGTCATAATTAAACGTCATTTAGTCATTGTAAATAAAATTCGTAGTCAATTAAACAATTATTTTTCAGTAATTAAAATGGTCTTTTCATTCATTATTTTTTGTTTTTAAATGTTGTTTTAATAAAAATTTTGCCTTTACTTAAAAGTTCAACCCGACTATTTTTTTTAGTTAGTAACTTTTTTAGTCTCAATTTTGTTCATCAAAGTGTTGGTTACCATGGCAACATCATATTCAATTTTAATTTCAATTAACTGAAGTTTTTTTTTTTAAATATTAGAATATTCTAAATTAAGTGGGGAAGAAGAACGTAATTTATATAAAAATGCTATGGAAATCTATTCCACATCTCAATCCCTGAATATCCAAGACTTTACTAAACCTATCATGGATCTCAAGCTATCAAACACTACTGTCTGTATTTTGGTACAAACAGCCTCATCGACACTTATAATATTACAGTAAAAATTGAATCAATTAAAAGTTTTGTCTTACTTTGCAATTTTCTATCCAAAATCCAATTCTCTAATTTTCATCTTTGTTGCGTTGTGTGATGCAGTTTTAATCCATCATCTGTTAATCCATTTTTCAATTTATCCATTCATTTCAAGTAGAAAACAGTTAAACAAACTCCATTTAGTCGTTAATCGTATCTACTTATAGTCAAACAAACAAACAAAATTAAAATTTAATATGTAAACGAGAGAAAATTCACCGAATACAATCTTACATGATCTGCGACGCTGAGAATGGATTGTTATATGTAAATCGATTAACCAGTCAAACAATTGAGTGAACGTGATATTCGATGCACTTTCAGCCTCTTTGAGAGCCACTAATGAGCAGTGGAAATCCAAGAATGTCGATCAATACACCCAACCATCATCGGTCAATCGATTTTCTTAATTAACTCATCCATTTCAAGTAAAAAACAGTTTAATTACTTCTATTTAGTCGTTAACTTCATCTATCTATGGTCACACAAACAAATAAAATTGAAAAATGACAAGTAAACGCGAGGAGACTCACCGAGCACAATCTTGCATAATCTGAGATGCTGCGAATGGGTTGTTATTAGTATAACAGTTAATCAGTCATTCGGTTAGACAAATGTGATACGCAATACACATTCAGCCTCTATTGAGAACCCCTAATGAGCCGTGTGAATCCAAGGACGTCGATCTGCTCAGTTAACAGTTACAGTATTACCTAATAATAATAGTAATTATTACCGTATAAAATTAATTAAACTGGTTTATCTTAATTTTTTAAATCATATTAATTAGACCAAATAATATTACATGAAATTGTAAATCCAAACGGCCAAACTCGCTCGAGGCAACCAAAGAAGCAATTGTATGCAGCACCAACTGATGACGTAATGCCACATCTTATTTGGGGGATTTTAATTACGCAATGGCTTCCCATACTTCTTCTTCCTTTCAAAAATAAAATAAATCATTAATTACGTAATTTTAATTAAAATGAAATCTAAAAAAATGAAAAGAAGAATAATTATTAAAGTTAATTTCATCTACTAAAAGTGTCAATGGCAAAAATTAGTGATTTTGCCATTTGCTAAGACTAACACGAGGGATAATCATAAAGTAATGGCCGTTTTATTATAAAAACTGATTTATGCGCACCAAAACCGTTTGGTCAAGCGTTTTAGATAGCTGGACATCTCCTGGACATTTCCATGTAAAACACATGCAAATCGAAGCATTTTTAGTGACACAGGACCATTTTCCGTGACCCTTTGCACTGCTCAGGATTTGAACCAGTTGAATTTAAATGTTAGCAAACTTCAAACCAGTTTGTTTGATTTCTGGGAACATGAGTCAACAATTAGAGCTAATGTATACTGTGAAAATATTTCTAAATTGAGATTTGTGGTCCAAAAGCGACCTCATAACCGTCCCGCATAATTCACCGTCACCTCGTGGCAATGTGTGCGTCCCATGCTGCACCAATAAGAGACAAACTTGTGATCAGAGGGTTACGGAAAATGGTCCTGTGTCTTTACAAATGCTTCAAATAGAATGTTGTTAATATGGAAATGTGCAGTAGACTTCCGGTTATCTAAAACTATCAACAAAACCGTTTTTGTGCGAGTACTTTTCTTTTTTATGGCCAAACGGAGTTTACCCCTCGTGTTAGTTCCTCAATAAGTGGCTGAAAGAATCCTAAAATAGTTCAAGTGAACTTTATGCGTTTTCGTTACAAGTAAATGTGGGGGCACTTTTGTGTATTTTGTAAATAAATATTTAATTTCATAAAAATTCAAGATCATTTTCACTTAATTTAGCTGATAATTTTGCGTTAAAAAAAAATAAAAATACTTTTCGCTACTAGCGCCACTCTACTATTGTGAGCAATTTGAAAAGTAACTAAACTGGGTCACGTTCGATTGTGTTTGTAGATAAGGCCCTACCTTCCTTTAACACCTCTCGACAAATGGGACCTTTTCGAAATTCACCTGCTGCTCATGTTTGAACATGTTTATTAATCTCTTTGTTTCCAGAACTTTTTCAGTCGTTTGCAAGTCTTTAAGTGAAGTGGTCGTGGTTGTTGTTGTTATTTCGACATTCATAAAAAGATTTAAAAAAGATTTACACTGTTCACACAGTTTCACTAAAACAATCAAAAGTATTTAACGTTTCTGAGCTTGAAAAATGAGTCAAGATTCAAGTGTTAGTGCCAGTTCCGGTTCCAGTGGAAGTGAAAATGCCAGTGAATTGGAAATCCTGGAGAATACATTGAAGAGGAAGTTCGATGAGTTGCGAGATGAAATCCCCAAGTTAAAGAATAAAAGAGTGGATGAAGATCAAATAATGGTGGCTGCTTTAAAAAGGATTAAAAAAATATCAAAAATATCCGATCAAAGGAAGAAAAGCAGAAAAATACAAAAACTAGTTAAAAAAGTGAAGGACGTAAAGGAAGCAGCGAGACAAGTAATCCTAAGAATAAATTTGGAAGACGGAATTGCCAGGCTGCAAGAAACCATTGAAGAAATGAATTTCCAGCATTGAAGAAGAAGAAGTCGAATGAGTTTTAAGAAGAAAGATTTAAGAAGACAAATTTAGTCAAATGTCTTCATTTAGTCATTGTAAATAAAATAATTGTTTTTCAGTAATTAAAATGGTCTCTTCGTTCATTATTTTTTTGCTTTTGTATGTTTTAATTAAAAGTTTTTCCTAAATTAAAATATTTCTTAGTTTCACCAATTGAAAATTCAATTTTTTAAGTCTAAATTGAACTACAAATTCTACCAAAAGTTAATTAAAAAAGTTGCTCTTACTCAAACGGTCAACCTAACTATTTTTCTGTAATTAACAAGTGACTTTTTACACATTTTTTTATATTAAAATGTTTTTCTTTAATTAAAACTGAGAAAATGTTTGTTTTTACTTCGTAATTTATATAAAAACAATTTTATTTTGATTATTTTTTTTTATTTTGGTGAACTAAGTTTTAAGTACTTTGGTTTCAAATTCAAATTGAAAACAACATTCAAATTAACAAATTGTAAGTACCAATTATAAAACAAGACGAAATGCCATTGATTTCAATGACCATTTGTCTCGTTTCTTT
>JAAFCF010005931.1:18284826-18305045 GCA_013389785.1 Helicorthomorpha holstii | reverse complement strand
ATGAATGCTAGACCTGGTAAACGAGAAAGTGAAGAACCATCTATGAATGCTAGACCTGGTAAACGAGAAAGTAGATAACCACTTATGAACTCCAGACCTGGTAAACGAGAAAGTAGATATCCACTTATGAACTCCAGACCTGGTAAACGATAAAGTGGAGGATCACCTATGAACTCTGGCTAGGAAATCACGAATGTAATAATCTATGTAATCCTTTAATTATAATTTGCAGGATTATTTTACAATAAGTTCTAACAAAATTTTAAACTTTTTAGAAAAAAACCCAATAAATATCTTACCATGTAAACCTTGTTTAAAAAAACTAAAATAAAAAAGCCTTACTAAAATAAAATTAAATTGTTGATTTAGCTTTCCACTTTGACAGCTAAACCATTAAATTATAAACAGTCTTGACAAAAGTAATAATTAATTCTTGCATTAAAGCAATAAAAGTTTATATTTATCAAAGCAAGTTACTATTATTTATCAATTTACCAATTAAGTAAAAGCAGAGTTAGAGTAACACCACAGAGAAACATGCCACACTTAGATGATACTGTATATTGCAGAAAAAAATTTAAGAAACGTTTTTCCCTGCTCTGTCACCAACAATTTTGTAATTTTGCAAAGAAAAATTTAACTAACAATTCAATTGTCTATCAAAAATTCCTAATACTCCACCTAAAAATTAAAAAAAAACATGTGATATAGTTGCCATAGCAACAAAATTAATTATTAGAACGTTTTTAAACATTCTAAAACTAACATTCTTAAATATTCTGACTTCTGAAACATTCTAAAATTCCTTTTTTTTTTTTCAAGGATGAAAATGGAGTTTAAGCAAGTGCATTTTAGAGGTTTAAAATAATTCGAATACTTTCGATAATTGTCGCTGCATTTTTCAATTAATTAACTAAATTTTGTTCTATTTTCATTTAGTTATCAAAAAAACCAAATTCTAAAGCAAATTTATTATCTGAACAGCATTTTAAACTTTATTTTGAAGGTTGTCTACACCAAATGAAAGGAAAAACATACATAACTCATTCAATAGTTAATATACACACACACAATAAATGCACATGTGTGAGTTACGCAAAATGTTAACCGTTGAAACGCCATATTGTTTTGGCAAAACATAACTTACAAAAACACACCACTTGACTAATGCATATTAATCGAAAAATTACAAAAACAAAATTGCAAATGTGACATTGTTAACCTTGTAAGACATTTAAGCTTAATTCAAACTACAGCGCCATCTAATGATTATTGTAATAAATACAAAATACAATGAACACAAACATAGTCACAATTTTTGGGTTTTCACCAAATATTAAATATTAAGTAATTGGATGACCCCAAATTGCAATTTGAACTTGTCAAATAAAAGAGATACTGTATATCATATCATTATTTAGGACAACTGGGACCATAATTCTTATGGACATTCCCATAATACAATATGTCTACTATGCCAAAATAACTCCACATAAATTATGAATCAGTTACACCAATGTCAATAATTAGGTAATGAGGACAATTAAAACAGCAAAAATTCAGTGTTATGGCATAAACAATGATCCTTTTAATGGCGGAAATTTTACCCAAAATTACATTATTCATTTCATAAGAATTAATTTTGTCATGTACTGTATATAAACGACACACATCCTATAGAAAAAGACCAACTCAACATGACTTCAGCTAAAGTTTCAGCATTTCTAGCTGCATTTGGTAAGAATAATCATATTAGTATGCTTTTATTTTGTAGTTTTTGACAAGAGAAAAATACCATAACTTTTTCATGTAACCCTGGTATTTGTTTTTATAGTTTGTATTTTGTCATTGTACAATGTGAGTGCTGGTTTAGTCCTTAAAAGACACGATGGCGACGACGATGATGATTTCAGACCAAATTATCAATATCACCCATACAATAATTACGGATTCTACCCTAATAATTACCCTGATACCATTCCTTATAATGGATACCCAATTCCACCTAACTATCCTTACTTTGGTTTCAACCAAGATCCATGTATAGGCCAAAACCGACCATATTATAACCGACAGCCACTTTTCACTGATGACCTGTATTATCCTCAATACGTTTCCATCCGAAGTAATCGCAATAGCCAATATGGTCGCTACTATTACGGATGTGAAGGACCTCAAGCCATACTTTACGACTGTGGCTACAACTACCATTGGGACGATGATTATTACAGATGCGATCACGATTAACAAAACTATTTTGACCAGAAATGTACAGTAATTCTTAGTTTTTTTTGGGAAATTGATTTAATGTTTAATAAAGTTTGGTGATTTTGATTTAAAAATTATGCCGTGTCTCTTACGACTGATTGCGGGCAACATTTAATTAGGTTACGCACGTTATAAGATAAAAAAAAATTCAATTGCATGCCGCGTTACTCGCATCAAACACGGGGAGAATCATGCACGTAACAGGGTACGAAACATTTTTGGCAATTCGACAACACGCATGCGCACTTTCAACTGCGCATGCGTGACCTTTATTACCTCTTAACAGTCACTTTCTTTGCTGCTTAACAGACGTGTTAAAAGTTCCCTCGCCATTTTTATTCGTGTGTCTTAATTTTTTCTTAGATTTAAGTTTGTCACTTTTTGTTAAAATGGCTGAAAAATCAAGATCCATTTGCTGTGTTGCCAGATGTGAATCGACAAAAGAAAATCTAGTCAGTTTCCACCGATTTCCATTTGACCTGAATCTGAAGGAAAAATGGATGGAAAATTTGCACTTGGAAAAAGCGGATAGAAGAATGTTGGTATGTGGGCTCCATTTTGAGCCAAAATGGTTCCTTTTAAAAAAGATTTCCATTTTAGATGCAGTTACGGAAAAACATTTGAAAAGTGGGGCAGTTCCAACTTTAAACTGTCCCTTTGAAGTCGCTGCCAAGCCTACGGAAACAGTGAAAGCCAAAAGGAAAAAGATGACCCAGAACAAAGAAAACCAGGAGAACCATAAAAGACAGAAAATGGATTACTTTGAAGATCCATTTTCTGTGCTTATAACAGCTGCAAGAACCTTGGAAGCAGCTGAAATATTAGTACAAATGGCTTATTCGTCCTAAAGAGTCCTTTTTAGGCCCTTTTCTGTTTTTAGCTATGGAAAAATGTAAATAAATTTCGTTTGTTTTTATTGTTTAGTATAAATTTTTGTATATATAGTATTAAAATTTCGTTTGTTTTTAATATTTTGTATAAATGTTTGTATGTATAGTATTAAAATTTCGTGTGTTATTATTGTAAATATCGTCTTTGATTTCAGAAAACATTTCTTAACGATTTGCCAATTAAATAAGCGAGACTAAAATACATCAGTTTCGATGTTGGTTCGTCTCGCTTCTTTAATTGTTGTAAATAAACTAAACTTCATAAAATATTTGTCTACTGCTTGTTAATTAATATGTATTCGACATTTAGATGTTCAGTACATTTGTAACTTTTAATATACTGAAAATCAAATTTAAACCACCAATATCTAAAATTGATCACAAATTTTACCGCTTAAAGTTACTCCATGAATTGGTATTCCCCAAATTGTTTTCAAAAATCCCCCAATTGACGCAAACACATGTCCTGATGTCACATGGGGGTGAGGGGAGAAGAGGGAGAGTTAAATATGGATGGGAAATCCACATGGACATGACATGATAAATGTTAATACAATCACTTTCATATTTCACCCAAATGTCAACCCAGGGTTTAACCCATCGCAATAATATTGATACAATAACACTGATAACTTGATAAGACACACGAAACACGAGTAACATTGGATAAAATAAAGTAAAAAAAGGTGCAGTAAGAATTAATTAATTCATCAATTCATTTTCATTCATTCATTTAACAAAAACCTAAATAAAACGACGTACATGTAGTACAAACCAACCTCTAAAACCAATAAAAAACACTTCAGTATAACTAATACATAATTAATACATATTGGCCTCCAACTTCCCATTACCTTTGATCTATTTTAATTTCATTTATATAAAAGGCAGTGAAAATGAGCAGTGAAAATCAAACCCAACAACCATCACTAGCTCAGTTCGTCATGGCCTCAGCTAAAGTCTCAGCAGTTCTCATTGCATTTGGTAACATTATTTTATCATAATTCATTTGCACTTTCAAAATAAGCAACATTTTCTTCTATTATTACGTCATTCACACATATTTATGAGCAGTAACTTGGTCAATCATTATTAATTTTAAGCCTTCTCATGGCAAAATTAGTCTGTTAGGCTCTTTCACAACTTTAATATATTCAATAACTAAATAATTTTCTAATCTGCTGTTAAAATCTAATTAACTAAATAGTAGTTTGCAAAATATTACAAATGTTTTAATTTTTTGTAAAAAAAAAAAAATTATATATGGCATAAAAAACAGGGCTTGTGAGACACAAATGCATTGAATAGTCAGTGTTGTCAGCTCGTTGGGACCTCTTTTTGCACTAAAACATGATTTTTTTATTGAAACATTGATGAATTATCAAGATCAAGTAAAATTAGTTTAGTTTTAAAAAGTAACTTTTGTAATTTTTTTTAAAAAGTAACTTTTGTAATTTTTTTTAAAAAGCAACTTTTGTAATTTTTTTTAAAAAGTAACTTTTGTAATTTTTTTTAAAAAGTAACTTTTGTAATTTTTTTTAAAAAACTAACTTTTGTAATTTTTTTTAAAAAACTAAATTTTATAATTTGTTTTAAAAAGTAACTTTTGTGACTATTTCAATGTGTTATAAACACAATTAACTTGTACTATGTTGTCTGGAGAAAAGTTAACTTGGTACCCGGCATTGCTCAGGCTCATATAATCCCCACTTTCTCATTTTGTCGCTATAATCTTTAACCACTAAGCTTATTATCTGCATAAAAACATAAAAATCATTTAAAAATTTAGCAAAAACTGCCTTTTTAGATATAATGTCTAATAATTAAGTTATTTTTTCTTTTTAGTTTGCATTTTGTCATTGTACACTGTAAGTGCCGGATTGGTTCGTACAAACGAAGACGAGAAAAGAGACGATGAAGATGATTATCCATATACTACATTATATAATCTTAGATGGCCAAATGTCTACCCCAAAAAAATTAATAAGGGTGGATACCAGATTCCAACAAACTATCCATACATCAACTATGACCGAGATCCATGCTACAACGTGAATCGACAACTTTATTACCCTGTAATTAGAACTGGAAGTGGTGTCAGCCGTTTCTATTACAAATGTAATCCAACTGGCCCACAAGCTACATTGTACGACTGTGGCCCAAAACGTCACTATGACAGTGACGACGATAACGACAGCGACTGTAGTGACGATGATAATGATCATGATGGTGATGATGATCATCATGATGATGATTGAACATTACGAAATAATTGTTGTTAAATAATTTTGAGGGATAATAATTAATAAAAAGTTAATTGTGCAAAAATAACTTTTAATTTTGTTATTTTATTATTTCTAATGCAAAAACAAACAAAAAAATAACGGTCGAGTAAAAGTGCGGTAATTTAGGTTAACACGCTTGCCGTTGTTTTGCGTTTAAATGCGGGATGGAATTACAGAAAATCGCAATATTTAACTATAAAATAAAAAGCACGATAATTCACGCAAGATTGCTTGCCGCGTTTCTCGCATCGTCAGCGGCATCGCAGCAAAAACATACCAAATTTTCCCATAATTTCATAAACTTTTCATTAAAAAAACTTGAATTTCAACAGATTTCAAGGAATTAGTTGACCAATAGGATTAAGGAATACTTATTTTATATTTCTTAAAAATTAATACCATGTTTTACGTAAACACTACTAAAAATTACAACTATCAAAATATCATGATAATTTACGTTAACATTCCTGCCGCCACTGTTGATTTTGTGACGGGGAAACAATTCTTGAGTCAACCGTACTTTTTATTGTTACCGTGGAATTAAAAATAGCACGGGAAAAGCCATGAAAATGCACGCCGCGTCTCTCGCATCATCATCGGCATAACCTTTAGCCATTCATTGCTTTAATTCTCATCTACAATAAATTTGCTATTTTCATTACTAATCGATTTCCCATAATACAAGTTTGTATGTTTACTGCTGAATATGAATACAAATTACGTGGAACTGCTAAATTTAGTGGAAATGAGTTTGATCCCCATAGAAAAACTCAAAACAAATAATAAATAGTTCAATGGAAATTCCAATGAGGGAAAATAACATTACTGTGAAACAGATGTTATCATTTTCTCGTCATCTACATTATTTTGAATAAATAAAAATATAATAACTGAGCAAGCAGTTGGCTTTTCAGCTTTTCCAGTTTAACCAGGCAACTTACAACCAACGATAAAAAATGGTTGGATTATTTAAGATTATTATCTGCGTAATTTTTGCTTTATACGCAACTGATGGCACAGTAATTCACAATAGTAAGTTTCAATTTACTTAACTTTTTATAATATAACGGGTAACTATCGAATTTAGAGTTTATACAGTGAAAGTTAAGGAATGAGACTTCCCCTCTCCAATTTCAATAGGTTAATTTTCATTAAGAATAAAAAATTTTCGCCATCGAAATTCACTTAGTAAAAAGTGCGATGATTTCAACTTACAGCTATGCCGAATTTCTGTTCGCAAATGCGGGGAAATAATTTATAGAAATTTCCGTGTTTTTACATTACACGGAAATTAAGTACGTAGGAACTTCAAATTATGCTTACAAATTAAACAAATCAAACAAAAAATATATATAGTTGCCATGGTAACACAATTAATTACTATAAATGTCGCAAAACATTCTAAAATTGGCATTCTAAAATAATCTGTCTCTAGAATTCCAAAACATTCTAAAATATTCTGAAAAACATTCTAAAATATTCTGAAAAACATTCTAGAAATTTCTGTAAAAACATTCTAACACCAGCTTTCTAAAACCACAGTGACAAATACAAAGTGAGACTAAATAGCATCAGTTCAAATCAGGAGTTTTTCCGTTTCTTTCTTGTCATGGTTTCTTTTTAATCAAGAAAACCCATCAAGCATAACTATTGTATAACCAAACCCAAATAAATAACTGCTATCATCAGTAATTGCTTATTTCTATTTCTAGTAATTGCTAATCGTGCAGTGGATTGTGACACTTCATCACTTCCACCTGGATTCCCAGACAATGTTCCACTAGTTGGAGACCCAATCAATGATGGAGAGCATTTCCCTGGATTCAACTGCACTAATCCATGTAAAAATAGCGATGATTCCTCACCTAAACCTGGCAAATGCTATGGAAATATATTCCACATCTCAATCCCTGAATATCCAAGGCTTTACTACACCTGTCATGGATCTCAAGCTACTCTGTACAGCTGCCCAAAAAACAAGACCTTCAACCAGCAAACAACAAGATGTGTCAGCAATTGAAACATCATTATGACTATAATTACTGTATTTTGATATAAACAACATAATCATCATTGATTATATTACAGTGGAAATTAAATTGATTAAAATTTGTGTCCTACCTTGCAATCTTCTATCCAAAATCAAATTCCCTGATTATCATCTTTGTTGCGTTGGGTGATGCACTTTTAATCCATCATCTGTCACTCCATCTTCTTCATTTATCCATCCAATCAAAGTAGAAAACAGTTAAACAAACTCCATTTAGTCGTTAATTGCATCTATTTATGGTAACAGAAACAAAATACAGTTAAAAATTAACATATAAACATGAGGAAAATCATCGAGCACAATCTTACATAATCTGAGAAGCTGAAGATGCCTTGTTATATACATAACAGTGAATTATTCAAACAAACCGAATACCGTGATAATAGATTCACATTCAGCTTCACGTTTTAATCAATCTTCTTGTGTATGTCAGTTGTTCAATTTTTTTTAAATTTATTCACTCATTTGAAGTAGAAAACAATTGAATGAACACCAGAAAGTCATTAACTGTATCTATATTTGGTTATACAACCAAATATAGCTAAAATTAGACACATTAACGCGAGTACATTTCCCCGAGCACAATCATACGCCATCTGAGACGCTGCAAATGGCATGTTATTCACCGAATTAATAATCAGTCAAACTATATGTAGAATATAATAATCGTGACACATTCAACCTCTGTAAGAGCCACTAATAAGCCTTGTGAATCAAAGAACGTCGATCCACAAAGTCAACCGTTATTACCTAATTAAAATAATAGTTATTACCGTGTAACAATGACTTAACTAGGTTTTTTTAATTGTAGAAATCATGTTAATTACACGACGTAATATTAATCAAACGTCAGAGTGTAAATTCAAGCGAAGCAACCGATGTAGCAATTGTATGCAGCACCAAATGATGACGTAACGCTCACAACCCTTTGGGAAATTTAATTACGCATTTGGCTTCTCATACATTTAAATAACTTAAAATAAAACGGGAATAAATTGCATTGCTCACAATGGATATTTGTCTCGTTTCTTTATTATCAACTTAATAAGAACGCATTAAGTGAATGTCAACACATATCTTATGACCACCCTGTAAAACCAACTTAACTGATAACAATTAACCAACAGTTTATTAATTAATATTTTTTTTTACTTATAAAATATTAAAATTTCGTAATTGATGATTAAATCTTAAGATGAATTGATTAAGAAAAGGAAACGGGTAATAAAATTAACCACTTAACATTTAAATAAATTGAAGATAAAATTGAAACCGGATGTTGTGGGTGGAGCTCAGTTAGTTTCCTTCTCTGTTTTTCAAAACACTCAAGAAATTTAGCATCAAATAATTTCGTAGTCATCGACATTGACAATGTTGGTCAAGTTTATGCTATTTTTTCCATTGCTAATTTGCACATCAGAATCGATGCCTAAAATAGTGACCACCGGAAATCACACTATAGGTAACTTAATACTTTTGATAATCATTAAGACACATTAATGCAAAAAAAAATTCAAAAAAAAAAAAAAAAGCATGGATAGAGACAAAAAACCATACGGTGGCACTTGTATTTGAAGGTCTTGACCCAATTAGTAAGTAACTTACAAATTATTAGATCAATTAAACACTTATGCTAATTTGATATTCAAATCAAGCCATAAAACAACTTCCAAATGGGAAAATATTTCAGTCACAAAGTTTGACGTCATCCACAACAGCGGAAGAGTCTGCTGACGTCACTGAAAACACTGCAGCAACAACATCAGAAACTACAACACAATTAGGTAATTAGATTATGGAAAACTAATTATCAAATAAAAAAAGGTAAAAATTGAGATGAATGGTCATCCATCTCGCAATTGTCCAGTCCAAATGACCAGTGCCATGACCCATATGGCCATCCATCTGGTCACAAACAGTGTCGAGCATCACTCGAGTGACACATTTATCAACAAGTATTCATGACAAACGAGATTTATGATTATTACTCTTGGACATTGGCTAATTACTAACCGGTAGTCTTGACAATATTGTATAATTTCATTAAAAAAAATTTGCATTTTTACTTTCCATCAATAAAAAACGAGACAAAATTGCATACATTTCAATACATATTTGTCTCGTTTCTTTATTTTTCTTAAAGTGAAAGCTGATTAACTTATGATCCATCACTTAAAATTTCATCTCATAATCATAAGCTGAGATTTGTTTAATATTTATCTAAAACAACAAGCTAATTTGACGATGGACATGAAAATTCAACTACTAACTAAATTTACCAAGAAAAAAACCGTTTTTAACCAATTTTTATTTAGTGATCACATCCACTTTTAAGTCCACGGAGGCCCCGACCACAACCACAGAGGTCCCAACTACAACCACAGAGGTCCCAACTACAACCACAGAGTTCCCGACTACAACCACTTCTACGACCACAGAAACCTCAACTTCTACGACCACAGCGGCTCCGACCACAACTGCATCTACGACCACACAAATCCCAACCACGACTCCTTCTGCAACCACAATGGCTCCCATTACATTTGAATTTACATTTGAATTCGTCCAATTAGGAAATCACTATTACCATTTTAGCACCAAAGGACTAAAATGGTCTGAAGCAAAGCAGACATGTAAAAGCATGAACGCAGAATTGGCTCATCCAATCAATGATGAGGAAAACGACAACATTAAACAATATTTAACTCAAATTTCCACTGAAACAGGTAAAGTGTCAATTTAATCTAATTAAATTGTTAATTAAATCATAATTAATCAACGTACTGGATGTTGTTTTAAGATTGGTGGATTGGAGCAACTGATAAGGATAAGAAAGATAAATGGATTTGGTCACATGATGAATCACCTGTCCTAATGAAAGAATGGATAATAGACGATGGAAAGCCAAACAAACATTGCGTCGAAATCTATCAATCTTCTCAGTCGTTGTCTTGGATATGGGCGGCTGAAGTATGTGATCTTAAGTACCATTTTATCTGCCAAAAAAGATAAGTAGTTTTAATAATAACGAAAATAAATATTCAAATAAAAACTTAAAATTAGTTAAGTAATAAAAATGAGTGATTTTTCAATATATCAAAATCAATAAATTTATAATCAATATCTCAAAAGATTTGACATTTTATTGAAGCCAATGCAACTCAGTCTCATCGATTTCAGAAAAATAAAAAAAAACGAGACAAATCATTATTGAAGTCAATGCAATTCAGTCTCATCACCTTAAAAAAATAAAGTAACGAGATAAATCGTTATTGAAGTCAATGCAACTCGGTCTCATCACTTTTAAGAAAAATAAATGAGACAAACCGTCATTGAAGCCAATGTAACTCAGTCTCATTACTTTAAGAAATTTAAAAAATGAGACAAATCGTTATATAAACCAATGTAACTTAGTCTCATCACTTTAAAAAGAATAAATAAATGAGACAAATCGTTATTGAAGTCGATGCAATTCAGTCTCATTACTTTAAAAAGTATAAAAAATGAGACAAATCGTCATTAAGGACAATGTAACTCAGTCTCATCACTTTAGAAAAAATAAATAAATGAGACAAATCGTTATGTAAACCAATGCAACTCAGTCTCATCACTTTTAGAAAAATGAATAAATGAGACAAATCGTCATTGAAGCCAATGCAACTCGGTCTCATCACTTTTAAGAAAAATAAATGAGACTAATCGTTATTGAAGCCAATGTAACTCCGTCTCATTACTTTAAGAAATTTAAAAAAAGAGACAAATCGTTATGTAAACCAATGCAACTCAGTCTCATCACTTTTAGAAAAATGAATAAATGAGACAAATCGTCATTAAGGACAATGTAACTCCGTCTCACCACTTTCTAAAAACTAAATGAGACAAATCGTTATTGAAGTCAATGAAATTCAGTCTCATCACTTTAAAAAAATAAAGTAACGAGATAAATCGTTATTGAAGTCGATGCAATTCAGTCTCATCACTTTAAAAAAAATAAAGTAACGAGATAAATCGTTATTGAAGTCGATGCAATTCAGTCTCATCACTTTCTGAAAAATAAAGTAATGAGACTAATAGTCATTAAAACTAATGCAACTCAGTCTCATCACTTTCAAAAAATAAAAAAACCGAGACAAATCGTTTTTGAAGCCAATGTAACTTAGTTTCATCACAAAGAAAAATAAAGAAACGAGACAAATATCTATTTGGATTGATGCAATTTAGTCTCATTACTTTATTAGTGGAATGTAAAGTTGCAAACTTTCTTAAGTAGTTAATATCAGAGCACTGGTTATAAGAATAAGATGAATTTAAGATGGTAATTTACATTGTTTTTACATTTTCCCAAACTGCTCAGTCCTATTAAATAATAATTACAAACTTATAAAAAACATTCCAGAAAAAAACAATAGCAAAAGTTTCATAATTAGAAAAAACACAACTTAAAAAAATAAGATAATTTATTACTATTTTTATTTATAAAAAAAATGTAAAGTCTTTGTATAATTAAAATAATTAAATCCTTATTTCTTAAATATTTGTTCAATCTGTTCCAGCGTTTTTCCTTTGGTTTCCGGTAGCAAAAGCCAAGCAAACATAACTCCCAAAACTCCAGAAATTGAGAAAACCCAAAACATCCCGGAAATACCAATCCAGTCTTTGATAACCACAAAGCACTTTGTCCAAATGAATCCAAAGATCCAAACAACAGTGAAACACATACCAGTGCCCCATGCTCTGGCTTCATTTGGAAGCATCTCAGCAGACAGGGCATAGGGCACACCACCCCATCCAACATTATAACTCACTAAAAATCCCAGCAGACAAACCATAGGAATCCAAGAGTAATTGTCAAGTGAGACAACATTGTCCTGAGAAATCTTGAAAAACACAGCCAAAGCGGCCATAAAAAAGGCCAAAAGACCACCAGACAGCATCAGCGTTGGCTTTCTGCCACACCTGTCCACAATGAAAGAGGAAGCAATGACTCCAATGACCCCACAAGAAGCCACAATAAGCGTCTCAAAGTACGGATCGATGGCAGGCGAAGTCACGGTTGTCGATAGCGTGGCATTGGAATTTAGGCTTCCTTGGGCCAGTTGAAATATGGTCACTGTATAAAATAGCACCACATCAATTCCAGTGTTGACCAAAATGATCATAAGTCCAAGTGATAATAAAAGTGGAATGTAAACGCCCGGTGACCCAATGTTCAATTTACGCGCCTTATTCGCACTTTGCACGCTTATCGATATCGAGCTTGTCTTTATTTCGTCAACTTCTTCCGCCACATTTTCATCATTTCTGAGCCATTTTAAAACAGCTTCCGCTTCTACAGTCCGGTTTTTAGTCAGCAGCCATCTTGGTGATTCTGGAATGTATGGAACTCCAACAGTAGCTACCGCGACATGAATTAAACACGCGATAGTCAGCCATTGCCAATTGCATAAAGCACCAACTGTATAGGTAAAAACATAGCCCAATTGGTACACAAGTCCCACAATAGATTGCATAACTCCTCGAAACTCAGGTGAAGAAATCTCAGAAACATAAGTTGGGATGATGGTGAGCAGCGTCCCGGACACAATCCCGGTTAAAAGCCGTCCCAAGAGCAACATCCATAAGCGATGAGTAGATCCCAATATAATTCCCCAGGAAATAGTTAAACTGATTAAAGTGTAAATTAAAGCTGATTTCCGGCCAAATCTATTAGCCAATGGTCCTCCTAGCAAAGTACCAACTGCTGCTCCAAGTGATCCTAAACTGGAAAACCAAGACCCACTTTCAGGTGATAAATAGCCTGGAAATTCTTGATCTAAATCAGGTAATGCTGGTGATGAGTAAGCAACCACAGTGGCCAATGGAGTGTAAGCCAGACCGGCCAAAACCACGACTAAAAGCTCTCTTTTGGACTTCCATATTGAATTTTGTTTTGGTTCTGTTTGGGCTGTTGATTGAGGAATTATAGCGATGGATGAATAGTAGTTGTTATTGTGCTCCATGTTGACTGAATGGGACAGCAAAGTGACTGTTGAATCTTTATCATCCATTATTTCAAGCATCTTAGCCGGATCTGGAAAACATAATTTCAACAAAAATACATAATTATAATAATAAATAATAAATTGTCGTGTGCATAAAGTAATTGAAAGTGACTTAACTACAAAGACAGTTAAACAAAAGAGAAAAAAAATAGTAAACAGTTTTCTTCCAATGCTAACACAATGCAATAATTGAATGAAAATTGCAAATAATCATTTCGGTTTTTGCAATGACCAATAATCTTGTACTCACTTAACTTTAATGCACATAATGGCAGTAAAATGCAGGACTAAAGTAACTAAATTGCCATTGAAAGTACAGTATTTGTCACCTTATCCACCAGTTTCCATGTCACTTTTGATGATCAAAAAACAGGTGGATTTCAATTTACAAATGGGAAAATTTTGACAACTCTTGATAAATGATTCTTTCTATCAAACAAACAAATTGGCCATTAATATTGTTAGATGACAAATGCCATAATAATAATAATAATAATAGGACAGGAGTGGCTGAGGAGAAAAGTGATCTCATCACCTGCAAAAAAAATTGATTCCTAAACTTGATTAATTCAACACCAAACAATAAAATTACGTTTAATAGACAAAACACGAGAGAAAGATTGAGAAATTCAAAGAAAAAAAATTAATAAATTCAAATTTGAGAAAATAATAATGGCAATTAAGTACTTTTTTAGCGTCATCATCTTTCTGTTTGATGACCCATGTGACTATTATGTTGTGATGAGTCATGTGATTAATCATATTAAATTCTAATTAAATTTATAAATTATGATGTGCCAACTTTTAAGTGCCTGCCATAACAAACCGGAAGTTTGGTTGAAAAATGCCTCAACATTGTTGGTGTATTGCACTTTACTGCATTTAATTTTGCATTTAATTTGTAAATTAAGTTATTGAGTTTGATTAAGATTTTCGCCAAACGTAAAACATATTAAATTGCATCTAAGAGCAAATTCTATGCTGTTGCCTATCTTCTACGTCATCAAACATTGATTAAATCTAATATTTCGTCATCCAAGGTTTTCATATGATATTCACTGCATGTACAGAACATGTTTTAAAAGTAGAACTGTAACTTATTACTTCCGGAGAAGTGTTTCATACAACTTTTTAAAACTCCACGTGCTCTCGTGTACTAAATATAAATTACAATTTAGAAATTAAAAAAAAAAAAAAAAACATAAAAAAAAATTCATAACAAACCAAAATAAAATAAATATTGTATTACAACTAAAAACCAAATAGAAATTCAATAGCAACCAAAAATATAATCAATATTTCATAGCAACCCCAACCAAAAAATGATACAGTTTCCATAGCAACCAAAACATAAGTAACTATAGCAACATAAGAATAAACAAAACAAAATTCATAGCAACTAAGAAATACATTAAATTTCCATGGCAACTAAATTAGATAACTAAGTTTCCATAGCAACCAGATCATATACAACATAGAAAATAAAGAATAAAATTTCATAGCAACTAAATTCTTTAATTAAACTTCCATATAAACCAAAAAAAAAAAAAAAAAGTTCTATAGCAACCAAAAAATAATTACCATAGCAACGAGAAAAAACATTCTATAGCAACTAAAATAAAACATTCCCTAGCAACTAAAATATAACATTCCATAGCAACTAAAATAAAACATTCCCTAGCAACTAAAATATAAGATTCCATAGCAACCAAATTAAAATATTCTCTAGCAACTAAATTATAGCATTCTATAGCAACCAAATTAAAATATTCTCTAGCAACTAAATTATAGCATTCTATAGCAACTAAATTATGACATTCCATAGCAACCAAAAACCAATTACCTTAACAACAAGAAAACACAATATTCCATAGCAACTAAAGCAATATGAAGTCACCTTAAAATTAAAAATCCAAATCAGTACTTCATTTTGCACTTGTTTTCGCAAACACTCCGAATTACTGAGTAACAAGTACAATGTTGTTGTACAAAAATTGGCTTACAAAAATGATCATCAAAATTTCTGTGTTACTGTCAAATAAAACACCAAAAGCTGCAACATTGACACAGCTGTAAGCATAGCAGAGCAATGTAACAAAATAACTTAATAATAAACTGTAATAACTCCAAAAACCAATCATAATAATTGACTTCAAAACACAAGTGTACTTACTTGAAAATGTTTAGATTTGAATATTTGAAGTTATGATAAATTAATTGGTTAATTTGTACAGTAGCTGGAGCTCTGTGACCAACAAAGCGAGACAAACGAACCCACACAACGCAATTGAAGAGTTCAATGAATTTGTTTGCTTAAATAAAATACACTTGAAAATCAAATGACGAAATCGCAACTGATTTAACACAGCGCTTTCTGACTCAGTCGACACTTTACTGCGCAAAATAAAACAGAAATAAACTTAATAATTAAAAAAATAAAATGAATTTTTGATAAGGAAACACGTACTGTACCTTTTTTTATTTATCTATGACACACAATTGATTGACTTTTGACCTCTGAATAAATTTAAAACTTAAGCTCAGCTAAACCTTTTCATTTATTAAGTTTCTTACAAAATCCCATGTTATCGAAACTAGTTAACCTTTGCCCTTGGCAAGAATAGTCAAAAAAACCACTTCAGACCAATATTTTAATGACTTTTTATTTTATTTGTCAGACTCCCAACCGGTTGGTACGTGGGTAATGCATTCCCACTTCTCAAGAGACTGTTAAATTGAGGTCAATTTAAATGTTGACCTTTATCAGTGACAAGCAAAACTAAAACCGCTTTAGACCAAAATTAAAATGATTATTAATTTGGTTATCGTGTGTGTGACTCTCAAGCGTTTGGTCATTTGATGCTAAAAATAAACGGATTTTATGATAACTTTAAATGAGGTCAACTTTATGTGACTTTTTAAAAATTCTTAAAATATACAGTAATTTATCACTAATCTGTCAAAAATTACTTGTTTCATTATTTAACTGATAAAATTTGGCATTGCTGATCGATAATCAATAGGTAAAGTGATGTAAGATTAAATATATTTTTAGATTATGTTAATCAGTTGGATGTCTATTAAAATAAACGAGACAAGTCTGCATTGAAATCAATGGAGTTTAGTCTCGTTTAATAAAGACATACTGTAAGACTAATCTCGTTTAAAGCAAATGCAATTTTCTTGTTTGTAAAATCATTCGAATTTTTTAAAAAATAACCTTTATAACGTTTATAACAGAATTAAAAAAATTAGAAAGTTCAAATAATTTTTTTAAAACATTATATTCGAATATTTCTACAATATGTCTACGAATATGTCGAGAATTTGTTTTTTATATATAAAAAAAAATAAAATAAAAAAAAATTCAAATAATTTTCTCCAAAAAAAATAAAAATTCCAATGTTTATAAAAAAAAAAAATTCGAATGTTTAAAATAAATAAATTCGAATGCTTAAAAAAATAAATTTGAACGTTTATAAAAAAAATAAATTCGAACGTTTATAAAAAAAAATGGAATTCGAATGTTTTAAAATAAATAAATTCGAATGTTTATAATAAAAAACTCGAATGTTCTACCAAAAACAAATTAATAAAAAACCAATGTTCGAATGTTTTCCCCAAAAACAAAACAAAAAAAAATAATAAAAAATTCAAATTTTTTTAAAAAAATCGAATGCTTTAAAAAAAAAATTCAAACATTAATTTAAAAAAAACTTTTAGCTAAAACCTTCGAATTTTAAACTTTTTAAAAAAATAAAAATTTGCACTCAAAATAGTGCATTGTAAACACTAAATAATTTATCATAGCAATGTTAAAATTCTCCACCACCTACCGTTATTAGCGCCAAATTAACATTGTATAATTAACACGAGTAAGCCAACACATGCCAGCTAATTAGTTAAGTAAATGAATAAAAGCTATAATAATTTAATTAAACTAAGCTAAAATCAATTTCATACCAATGATTTTCCTTATTGAATTTAAAACTTAAAATAAATATTTAATTATTTTGCTTAAACAAATTTGTCCTGTTTTTTCATGAAACGAGGTTTTCTTGTCTTATTTGTTTCTAATTAAATTTTGATTAAATAAACGAAAATAACTTACTGATTACAAGTTCTTCATTAGCCATCTTAGACATGGTAAGTTTATGGTATGGTATGGTATGATAATAATAATATTAACTCTTTCACTGTCACTTTTCCTTTCCGTCTGCTTTGTAATCTCCCAAATCACAAACTGAATCTTTGTCAAAAGATCAATATCATCCTAAAAGATAAAAAAAATCAAGCCAAAAGTTCATAATTACATGATAATAATTAATTAAAAAAAACTAGCAATTGCTTGAGAGTAATTGAAATATCAATGAAAATCACACACGTTGACGGATATTTGTAGAACAGGGTGATCATAAGATATATGTGTTTACACAATTACATTCACAATAACAAACAGGAATAAATTCCTTTGCTTACAACTAATATTTGTCTCGTTTCTTTATCAATTAAAAAACTGCTAATAAAAAAATTGTTATCAAATTTTGTTTGCATTGTTAAAAAGGATATGCAAAAACATATCTTATAATCACCTTGTAAAATAAATAATTGCAACGTCACTTATTGAGGTACAATTGCATCATTCACAATAATGCTACAGTTAACAAAGTAAAGAAGAAGAAGAAGATGATTACTGTATTTTAAAATGACAATGGTAATGTTAATTAGCTTTTCACTAATTATTATGACACTTTAAATTGCTATGTAACAAATTTTACTTTCAATCGTCAATGACAAAAGAAAATACGACTGTCTATTTCAGGATATCTAAGGCCATCTGATCTCAAAACACAATATTTGATGCTTCAATCTATGATAACAATTGATTAGTTATCGATAACTAAGATTTTTGTGTCTATTATGTCATTGATGACAATTTAGGTCATGTAAATATTAACAAGACAACAAAGGTGAAATTGTTTTCATAAAATTTGATAAAAAAGAACAAATATTGCTATTAGAAATTGATTTGTCAGAGAAATTGTTAGTGCTATTATGAATTCAATCAGAAAAGTCGTTGGTTTCCAATTGTCCAATTGCAAATTCAACTAAAATTTCAATAGCAAATGTACAATTGGAGATGAAAACAAATTATCAAATCCAATTAAAATTTCAAATATCAAGCAAAAAGTTCAATCGTAAATCCATTAAAAAACACAATTGGACATTTGCAAAGTCAATTGCATTCGCCATTTGTTTTCAATTGCTCAATTGCAAATTCAACTAAAAATGCCCATTACAAATGTACAATTGGAGATGAAAACAAATTATCAAATCCAATTAAAATTGCAAATATCAAACGAAAAGTTCAATCGTAAATCAATTAAAAACCGCAATTGGACATTTGCAAAGCCAATTGCATTCGCCATTGTTAAATTTAATACAAAAAAATAAACTCAATTAAAATTTCAGTTACAAAAACAATTACAAAATTAATGCTTTTGGAATTTTAATTGGAGATTTCAATTTCAAATCAAACATAAAACTTATTTGAACTTTAAAAAAAATGACTTTAAAAATTACCAGTTCAATTGCTGATTTTTATAAACAAGTAAATCACCGGAAATTACGATTTCCTTTGATCCAATAAACGAAACCTAAACACAAATGTCCATATTAATCCATTGATAATACTTGAAGAATCAAATGACCAAATTGCTTACCAATATTCTCAGCCACTGTAAAAGACTCAGCTAATACAAAATGGACACATGAAATGCGACTTATTATGTCATTTAAAATGCCAGACTTTGCCAGACACGTCTACAGCTTTAGTCATTGGCATTTTAATGACATTTACGTAATATTAAAAAAAATAAAACAAAACAAGAGTTGCAACATTGACAAATAAAAGCGTATGTAATGTAATGTGCAATTACAATACGAGAATTGGAGTGTTTTTCCATCAGTGAACAAAAGAGTCAAAGCAAAAAAAAATCTACCAAATACCAGGTGATTTTCTTTATTGGTAATTTTTACAATACCAATAAAAAAAACAACCATAAATCTTCAAAAACAATAGCAAATTTTCTACTTTTTTATTATTGTCTCTGAGTAAATAAAAAAAAGTATTAAAAAGAAAAGACAATTTGTTTTGTTTTTGTTTTGTGATAGAAAAGAAGGGGGGAAAAAAAAGAAAAAGACTCCAATTTATAAAATCACCCGGTGGAAAATCATGTCATTATCTTAATGGAGATGAAATACATTTGTTATTAGATTTTAATGATGATTTTCTAACATTGTTTAATTAACAAAACAAAAAGAAAAAAAAAAGAGGGAAGATGAATGACTAAATGACGTCATTTTCCAATGTCGATTTAACACAAGTGCCAATTGGATAATCGCCAATTGCATTTATAAAAATCCTGAACAAAAGAATTTGGATTCCTCAACTAAATCATTAGTAAATATAAAGTGGCCCCCATTCACAAATATGTTTTATTGGCCCCATAAGCGAAACGTGGAGAGTGTCAAAAAAAATAACAAATTGGTTGTCGCAATTAGAAATTTTGCTAAAAATATTAGTTAATTAACTTTTTATTAATATTTTTTGAGCACGGTAAGTGACATCTACTCTGCCGTGAAAAGTGGCATTTTGACGGCAAAGTAAAAAGCTCGGATACGA
>JAAFCF010005931.1:18253875-18270389 GCA_013389785.1 Helicorthomorpha holstii | reverse complement strand
TACACATCCAGGGGCCACTTGCCCCTTAGAGTTAGGTGACCTGCAATACACATCCAGGGGCCACTTGCCTCTTAGAGTTAGCTGACCTGCAGTACACATCCAGGGGCCACTTGCCTCTTAGAGTTAGCTGACCTGCAGTACATATCCAGGGACCACTTGCCCCTTAGAGTTAGCTGACCTGCAGCACACATCCAGGGGCCACTTGTTAAACAACAATTATAAATGTTCAAATTACAATTGTTGAATGTTACAAATGTTCAAAAAGAAATTTTATATGTTTGTCATATTGGAAAATAGCCATTGATTGAACTTCATCGATTAAATTTGCTTATTTTTTTAATTTTTGCCACAAGGTCAACAAACACTGGTTTACTCAACTGCAGTTTAATTTGCCACTAAATTACCTAATTACCTTGTATAATTCTTATTACAAATTAATTAACTTACCTATTAAATATTTTTCGCTTCCTGATGGTAAGAAGTTAATTAGCAATGGAGAAATTATCATTAAGAAGAGCAACATCTTGAATGTCGATGCAAAATCTTATCTTAAGAAATTATCTTATGCAAAATCTTAGCTGCTGTGTCTTTAAATAGCAGACACGTCAATTGAAATTAAAGACTTCCTCATTGTTGTTTCAAAGCTCAAGTCAGACTTTGAATATCTAATTTTATCTGGTTGATTTTCATTGGCTTAATTCTCGGAAATGTTTAATCATGACATTGAATTTTGATGTCTTAGCTCATCTTTCTTTTTCTTATCTTTAAACTATCAGATCAGATTGCCCACACTGTAATGTTGACAAGATTTTCAAGATATTCAAAATGCCTATTTGATTCGTCGTCTTAAATAATAATGACTAAATAAAATAGATGCTAATTAAAAGATTATACAAAATTTCTCCTATGTTAAACTATGAGTTTTTCAATTTGATTTTCAAAGACTAAAAGCAGGTTCAACTGAAGCTTTATAGAGCAGTTAATTTGGTCTTTGGAAAACCATTAAACTGAAGATAATGATCGCTAAAACTATTGGCCATCATATTCATGGTCTCTCACTGAAAGTCCGGTTGGTTTCCTGTTATATTAAATTTTGACCAAATATTCACTAAAACAGTTCAGCATTTTCTTAATTTGTAAATGAAAAAGTAACAATTTAATATTAAAAAACAAAGATTCAACTAATCAATTACTTAACAAAACGAAAAACAAAAGCAAAGCCATCGCTGATTATTGAAAGCAAATATTTTCTAACAGAAATCAATGGAGTGACGTCATCAGTTGTTGGTGACGTAGCATTTATGACGCAATTACTTTCATTGCAAAATACGTCATTTTTACCTGAAATAAAAGACAATCGCTTTTTCACATTTTCATTGTTAATTTTAGCAACGAAATCACATTCACAACTCCAATTATTATCATGAATTGTCAATTCAACCAATGACGTCATAGTAACTAAATTCCATAAAGGAAAAGCAGACAATTGGTTGTTATTTAGTCTTAAAACAGTCAATTTAGCCAAATTGTTAAAGATTCCTTCAGGCAATGAAATTAAGTTATTGAAACTTAAATCAAGAATTTCAAGCTCAGTCATTAGATCAAAGGTCAAATCAGTAATTGAATTTATGTTTGAACTGTTAAGATAAAGTTGTTTAACGTCGAAATATTCAGAGAAATTCCCATCAAGTAATGGGAAATTATTCCCATCTAACCAAACAGTGATGTTAGATTGAGGATTTGGGAATTTTTCTCTTTTGAAATATTTTGGTATTTGAGTTGCATCTGAATTTGAGCAATAAAGATGGACAATTGCAAAGTTGTCTGTTGAATAACAATAGCATGGTAATGGACATTGGAATTCACATTGAAATGCATTGTTTTGTGGTTCATTGTAAATTGAATGGTCAGCAAGACATCGATTGCTGTCATTGTAATTTGATTCACACATTAAGTTTTCAGTTATTATTTCTGGCAATTGTTCTGGATAATATTTGTAATTAAATCGACATGGATAGTCAACAAGTGAAGGATTTGAATTAGGATTAGCCATCCATGCATTTTCACAACTACAAACTAATGGATTACGTGATAAAGCGAAATCAAGTGAGGGATATTTATGCACTGGGAATACTTGTATCCGGTTATTAAGCAAATAGATGTGCAGTATTATTAAATCTTTACTTAATTCATCATCACTTTGAAACTTGAATAAAAAGTATGAAATTAAATTACTTTTCAAAAACAAAGATTTTAAACTGCGAGGCCATTTGATTTCAGTCATGTTAGTTAAACGATTATTGTTGAGTGAAATTGAACTTAAATTTGATTTGCAATTGTCACACAATGGATACATTTCTCTGATTTTGTTGTTATCCAATACTATAGTTTCTACTTTTGGTGAAAAGTGGCTGAGATTAACAGATGTCAACTGATTGTTGATTAAACTTAAATCTTTAGCATTTATATTTCTCCAATTCTCATTGATAGATTTAAGTTGATTATAGCCAATATTAAAAACGTCAATCAATGGCAAATTATCAAAAGCATTGTCTTCAATTAGACTAATTTTGTTTTCAACGATTGCTATTCTCGTCAATGCTGTGTTGTTGTAGAAATCACAGTTTCTAATGGACGTTATATTGTTATATGAAAAGTCAATCCAATTCAAAGAAGTCAAATGTCCAATTGGTGGAATTTGCTTCAGGTTGTTGCCATTTAGAAACAGCTCTGTTAACTTGACATTGTGTTGAAAAGCTCCAGGCTCAATGGACTCCAATTGGCAATTTATTATATAAAGTACTTGTAATTTTTTTAACAAGCAAAATGAGTCATTTGTAATTGTTTTTATACGATTTTCTTTTAAACTAAGAAATTCAAGTCCATAATTGCAAGCGTCGTTTGCCACACAGCTATTTTCCAATCCAAGTCCAATCTTTTTTACATCTTGAATTTCATTAAAATCAAAAATTAGTGATTTTAATTGTTTGAAGTAGCAAAAGAAATCGTCTTTGAATTCACTGATGAGAGTATCGGTGAACGTAATTGTTGAAAATGATTGTTGATAATTCGTTTTTCCATCCAAATTGCATTCATTTGTTAGAAATTCATCCATCGTTGTTTCTCTTAATGAAATTGCTTTATTTTTATACAGATTAAAAATAGTCAAGCTTTCCTCATTGACAATACATCTGTCCAACATTTTCGTATAATTTAGACTCTCATTGTCCTGATCGCCTGAAGCAAATTGAAGTAAATTGAAAGCAACTAAAACCGAAACACACAAACAGAAACAACCAATCAATATTTTGGTCGCCATATTTGATCTCCTTAAATTGAAACAATTGCCACTTTTTACTGCCTTTGCAAACCTAAACAACAAGAAACAGACAATTTAAAACAAAAAACAAAAACCAATAACAAATTCTATTAGAAAAGAACAATTGCAATGTGTAGATGTTAGGCCTTTGCAAAAAACCAAACTTGTCCATTGTAACACCAATTAAAAATGGCATTGGCATTAAATTTTATACCAAGATTCTCAAATCTTCAAATGTGCAAAAAATATAGACATTGAAATTAGTTAAAATATTCATTAAACTGGGTGATTCTCAACATTGGACAATTTTTTTACAATGTCAATTAAGTCAGAAGACTAATTATCATCAATTCCAATGGGGATTTGTCTCATTTTGTTTTTGCTGGAAGAAAACTGCATGTTTAATTATCTGTTTATCATAAGAAGATACTATTTCGTAGCCTTCAATTGATCTGACACCCTTTTGCTTCTCGACCTCTTAAGAAGTATCAAATTTTGGCAAAGTATAATATTAAGACGTTCACAGATAAAACTACTGTAAATTCTTCCTTGTGGACTTGGACACAAAAGGCTGAGGTGAACTAAGTCCAGAAAAACTAATTCAAGTTGTGACAGCTCGTATTTCTATTCAAATCTTAAAATAGTGAAATTAATTTCAGTGTTTTTCACTGCTAATTAAAAAATGATGGTTAATTATTATGCTTTTTACTATTAATTAACATGCTTTTCAGTTTTACTAAACTAAAACACTTTGTTCCGGATGATCAAACAAAAGTAACGGGAAAAAACACCATTCGTACACACACGAATTAGTCTCGACATTTAAATTGACGCAGTAAAAACCAATGTTTCAGTGTAGAAAATCAAATTAGCTTATTAATTTCATCATTTCAAGTTAAAACCTAAAACAAAATCTTACTTAAGCAATCTTACTTAATCCAATTTCTTTCTTAATCAAATCTTAACTTGAAATCTAAAGAAAACTTACTTTTTTTTTAAAATGTTCAACGTTGTTTTCTTTCTTTAGCTGTTGCAATTATTAAATTTAAATCATCTTACAGTTTTTCTTAAACAGAAAATGTGATTACTTGATGATAAAAAGTCACTAAAGAAGTCGATGTTTTCCTTATAATGAAATGCAAGTACAATTCTTACTAAATCAGATAAGATGTAATGTAGTACAAAACTTAAGACTGTTTGATTGTCTTGAAGATTGAGTGGCTCAGTAGTAGTCAATGTAACGCCATCAACAAACTGATTGGATTAAATAAAAGACTTGCCTTCAAAAACTATACTTGTTTTCAGTCATAAAAATCAAGGACATTAATTTTAAAGTCTGATTTCTTGTAGCTGATTAACTCAAGTAATTAATATTCTTGTTAATTGGTATTATAATTCATTTAAATAAAAAAGTCTGCATATCTTAATTACAGTACAGTAATTTTAGTCTCATAGTTCTTCAAATATGACACTTGAACTTTGTAATTATAAAGAACACTAATGATTACAGCAAGTATTAGTAAGCTAATTAGCATTTGATCAAATAATGAAAAATAAAGAAATAATAAAACAATTTCATAACTAAATTTTTTTGATAAACTGTATGAAAATTGTATTTAATTTACAAATAAAAGAGCAAAAGAAGTGTATGGACTTATTATTGGAAGCAAATAACTTCCAATACGAATTAATGGACTGACTTTATCATTAGTTGGTGACGTAGTGGAAGTGACGCAATTACTTTTATTGCAAAATTCATAATTGCTCTCTAAAATAACAGACAATCGCTCTGTAACATTTTCACTAATTTTAGCAATGAAATCGCATTCACAACTCCAATTGTTATCTTGAATTGTCAATTGAACCAATGACGTCATATCAGTTAATTTCCATAGAGGAAAAGTGGACAATTGGTTGCCATGGAGATACAGGGTTTGCAATAATTTTAGTTTTTCTAAGAAATTGTCAGGAATGAAATTCAATTGGTTATTATTTAGTCTTAAAACAGTCAATTTAGTCAATTTCTTAAAGATTTCTTCAGACAATGTCTTTAAGTTATTGAAACTTAAATCAAGAATTTCAAGTTCAGACATTGAATCAAAAGTCAATTTGCTTATTGAGTTTATGTTTGAGTTGTTAAGATAAAATTGTTTAACGTCGAAATAGTCTGTAAAATTCCCATCAATAAATGGGAAATTATTCCCATCTAACCAAACAGTGATTTTAGATTCAGGATTTGGGATTTCATTACTTTTGAAAAATGTTGGTATTTGAATTGCATTTGAATTTGAGCAATAAAGATGGACAATTGCGAAATTGTCAGTTGTGTAACAATCGCATGGAAATGGACATTCAAATTCGCATTGAAATGCCTTGTCAAGTTGTCCATTGTAAATTGAATGGTCAACAACACATCGATTGCTATCATTGTAATTTGACTTACACAACAAATAGTCAGTTGACAATGGTGGCAATTGCTTTGAATTATACGTTGAATTCAAATAACATAAATCGTAAACCAGTGATGGATACATATTGAGCAACCATGCATTTTCACAACTACAAGCTAATGGATTTCTAGCTAAAAAGATTACCATTCGTTGATATTTGTGCATTGGTAAAACTTGTATCCGGTTATCAGACAAATCAATAACGAGCATTTTTGAATCTTTACTTGATCTATCAATTTGAAACTTAAATAAAAAGTTTGAAATGGAATTATTTTGTAGGTCAAGATGTGTCAGACTGGATGGCCAACGAATTTCAGTGACATTAGTTAAACAATTATGATTCATTTTCACACTTTCTAAATTTGAATTGCAATTGTCACAAAATTGATGAATTTCTCTGATTTCATTGTTAGAAACATCCACTTTAGTTGTTTTGGGTGAAAAATGGCTGAAATTAACTGCTGTCAATTGATTGTCTCTCAAATCAATATCTTCAGCGTGTACATTAGTCCAGTTCTTATCAATAGTTTTTAGAAAATTGTATCTTAAACCCACACGGTCTAACAATGGCAAATGTCCAAATGCATTGTCTTCAATTAAACTAATTAGATTATTCATAATTGATAGCAATGTTAACGACGTGTTGTTAAAGAAATCAGGCTTTCTAATTGACGTTATCAAGTTGTTATCAAGTAAAACTTTTTCCGCATGTCCAATTGGTGGAATTTGTTTCAGTCGATTGCCATCCAATTGCAGCCACGATAGCTTAGTATTGTGTTGAAAAGCTCCAGATTCAATAAACTCCAAAAGACAATTGCTAATGTAAATTGTCTCTAAATTTTTCAAAAGACAAAATGTGTCTTTCTTAATTGTTTTTATGAGATTTCTAAATAGTCTGAGTGATTTAAATCGTATAAGTCCATAATTGCAAGCGTCGTTGGCCACACAGCCATTTTCCAATCCAAGTCCAATCTTAGTTGCATCTTCAATTTGATTATCACACAAAGTCAATGATTGTAAGAATTTGAAGTGGCAAAAGAAATTGTCCTTAAATTCACTGATGTTGCTTGAATGAAAATCAACTGATTGAATTTTCCTTTCTAAACTTATTTTTCCGTCCCAATTGCATTCATTTCTGAGAAATTCAGCCATTGTTGTTTCTTTTAATGCAAGTGAGTCGTTTCCACGTTGTTTGAAGACTCTCAAATTATATTGACCGATGTCACATTTGATGAAAATCTTGGTGTAATTGCTGATAGTAATTTGTGTTTGATTGACAGCTGCATTTCCAAAAGTAAAAGGAAGTAAACTGATTGCAATAAAAACTGAGAACCAATGGGAATAACCAATCAATATTTTAGTCGGCATAATTGACATCGATTGCCTTTTTTTCCACTTTTGTTATTTTGCCTTCGTAAACCTGAAGAATAAGAAATAACGGAATTTTGTAAAGTTTTTCATGTAAATAAAATAGGTCGGACGATTTAGTCCTATGAATGGGAACATTGTGATCACCAATTAAAGATTGCCCTGTGTAATTTGAGACTAGAAATGGCCCTATGAAATAAAGTGAACGTTGAAAAAGTTTTTTTTTTACATTGACAAAAAAGAAACGAGACTAATTCTCATGAGTTCCAATGGTGATTTGTCTCGTTTGTTTTTTTTTTTTTTAAAATCAAAGAAAAAAGTGTCAATAAAAAATAAGACTATAAATTTGATCAATTCAAATAGTAATTTGACTCGTTTCTTTTTTGTAATCGAGAAAAAACTCTAAAATAAAGAAACGAGACTAAATATTATCAGTTACAATGGCGATTTGTCTCGTTTGTTTTTTTTTTGCATCAAATTAACAAAAAAACAAACGAGACAAATTGCCATTGTAACTAATTATCAATAAAAAACGAGACTAAATTTGATCAATTCAAATGATAATTTGTCTCGTTTCTTTCTTTTAATCAAGAAAAAACGCTAAAATAAAGAAACGAGACGAAATCTTATAAGTTTAAATGACGATTTGTCTGTCAATTTCTTGTCATAGAAAACAAACCGTTAAAATAAAAAACCGATTATATTTTATCAATTCAAATTACAATTTATCCCTGTTTTTCTCTTGTCATGAAGAATTAACTGTCAAAATAAAAAATGAGACTAAATCCTATTAGCTTAAATGGCGATTTGTCTCATTTCTTTTTTTTTTTTTTTTTTTTTTTTGCATTGAGGAAAAGGGTTCATACTGTATTTCAATATTCCCCATTACAATTAATTCTTACTTATCTGTTTACAGTAATAAGATATAATTTTGTATAAGAAAACTAAAGTATACCCGCCTTTCCCTCTCACAAATAGTTTCAAATTCGTCCTTGAGGACATGAACCACTTCAGCTTTGAATGTCTATAACAAATGTTTGATAGTTAAATGCTGTAATGGACCAAGTCCAAATGTACAAATTCAGTAGTGATCACTGATCATATCTTATTTCAATCAAATCTTAAATGTAAAACTCAATCTGTCAGTGTCCTTGACGACTTTTTTAAGATCTTAACTTTAATTTGCCAGTTGAGAAATCAAAATAAAGTTATTGAAAAAATGTTTTACTATTATTATTTTATATTAGAAATAAAACTATGACCATTTTTAACTAAATTTATTAAATTTCAAAACAAAATTGTCATTTAGATTAAGAAAAGTATCAAATATCACAATAAAATTACAATAAAATACAGTAAGTATAATTCAAACTCTCAAAACTTCAAATATTTTCTTTCTTATTTCATATTAACCAAAATCTTTATAAAATTGCAAAGAAAAGCAACGTTTTTCTTACTTTTTAAATTTTCCTGAAGTGAATAAGTTTCCCCCAACATAAGTTTATGTTGTTATCATTGAATGCAACTTCTTGTAAATAAAACTTTTCTTAATAATTTAAGATAAAAAGTCATTTGAGAAGACGACAATCTCATTTCTTATTACGTAAGAAAACCTTTAGACAGAATCAGCTCAATTTCTAATAAAGAAAGCAGCTTAATTGCAATTAACAAAGTTGCTCAGCCAATCAGAAATGGCGATTAAACTTTCGTATTTATTTGTAGAAAAGCTCGAGATTTCAAGAGATAAAGTGTTTCTTCAAAATAATTCAACAATGTAATTAAATAATTGGACGAGTTTTTGAATATTTCGTCTCAGCTTTTGAAGATTTTGTCTGAGTTTTTGAAGATTTTGAGAACTTTGTATTTGATTGGTCGTCTTAAGCGTTTTTTTTTAACACTAACCTACCAATATTTGAGGAAAACCAATTCCTACCATTTCCGGTCAAAATCCCTTCATTTAAAATATATTATTGAACCAAACGTAACATTTGAAAAATTGACGACATTAAAAATAAGATTTTATAATTGGTGAATTTACTTAACAAATCAAAAACCAATGTAAACGAAACTATTAATTATTGAACGAAAATAATTTCTAACAAAAATGAACGGAGTGACTTTTCCTATTGTTAATGACGTAGCAGAAGTGACGCAATTACTTTCATTGCAAAATACGACATTTCTATCTAAAATAAAAGACAATCGCTTTGTAACATTTTCATTAATTTTAGCAATGAAATCACATTCACAACTCCAATTATTATCGTGAATTGTCAATTGAACCAATGACGTCATATAAGTTAATTTCCACAAAGGAAAAGTGGACAATTGGTTGCCATGGAGATGCAGGGTTTGCAAAGATGTTTGCTTGTCTAAGAAATTGTCAGGAATGAAATTCAACTGATTATTATTTAGTTTTAAAACAATCAATTTAGTCAATTTCTTAAAGATTCTTTCAGGCAATGTCTTTAAGTTGTTGAAACTTAAATCAAGAATTTCAAGCTCAGTCATTGAATCAAAGGTCCATTTGGTTATTGAGTTTATGTTTGAGCTGTTAAGATGAAGTTTTTTAACGTTGAAATAGTTTGAGAAATTCTCGTCAATAAATGGGAAATGATTCCCATCCAACCAAACAGTGACTTCAGATTGAGAATTTGGGATTTCATAATATTCGAAATACTTTGGTACTTGAGTTGCATTTGAATTTGAACAATAAAGATGGACAATTGCAAAATTGTCCGTTGAGTAACAATAACATGGAAATGGACATCTGAATTTGCATTGAAAAGCACGGACTCGTGGTTTATTGTAAATTGAATGGTCAACAAGACATCGATTGCTATCATTGTGATTTGATTCACACATTAAATTGTCCCTAAATGAGGTCAATTGCTCTGGATTATATTTGGAATTCAATTGACATGGATACCAATTGTTATCACTGTTAACCAGCCATGTATTTTCGCAACTACAAACCAACGGATTGTTATATATAATAATTTTAGATGGACGAAATCTCGGCATTGGAAATACTTGTATTTGGTTCTCAGACAAATTAATTTCAAAATCATCCATCGCTCCACTTGATCCACCCTTTTGCAACCTCAATACAAAGTTTGAAATTAAATTATAATCTAATTTCAAAGTTCGTAAACTGCGAGGCCATTTGATTTCAGTGATGTTAGTTAAACGATTATTGCTGAGTGAAATAGAAATTAAACTCGATTCGCAATTGTCACACAATGGATAAATGTCTCTGATTTCATTGTAATCCAATGATACTTTTTCTACTTTTGGTGAAAAATGGCTGAGATTAACAGATGTCAATTGATTGTATTTCAAATTTAGATATCTAGTATGCAAATTTCTCCAGTTCTCATTTATAGATTTAAGTTGATTATAACGAATATCAAAATCCCATAAAAATGGCAAATTATCAAAAGCATGGTCTTCAATTAAACTAATTTTGTTTTCAAAGAGATTGATTCGCTCTATTTCTCTGTTGTTATAGAAATCAGAGTCTCTAATAGACAATATGGCGTTACGAGAAAGGTAAATCTCTAACAAAGAAGTTAAATGTCCAATTGGTGGAATTTGCTTCAATCGATTGCGTTGTAATTCCAGCTCGGTTAACTTGGTATTGTGTTGAAAAGCTCCAGGCTCAATCAACTCCAATTGACTTTTCTCTAAACGAAACTTTTTTAAATCTTTTAACAGACAAAATGAATCTTTCTTAATTGTCTTTATGAGATTGTTACTTAAATCAAGTAACTCAAGTCCGTAATTGCAAGCATCGTTAGCCACACAGCCATTTTCCAATCCAAGTCCAATCTTAGTTGCATCTTCAATTTGATTCACAAACAAAAACAATGCTTTTAATTGCTTGAACTCGCAAAAGAAATCGTCTTTAAATTCACTGATTTTTGTACGGTAAAACAAAATTGTTGAAATTGATGGTTGTAAATTCATTTTCTCGTCGTATCCGCATTCATTTTTTATGAATTCAGCCATTGTTGTGTCTCTTAATGACGTAGTTTCATTCCCACGTTGATCAAAAACACTCAACTGGGTTTTTACGACAAAGCAATCGTAATTCAAGTTTGTATAATTTTGTGTCTGATTGTCCTGATTTCCTGAAGCAAAATGAAGTAAATTGAAAGCAATTAAAACCGAAACACACAAACAGAAATAACCGATCAATAGTTTAGTCGCCATAATTGATCACGTTCAATTGAACCCAAATATAACAATTGCCACTTTTTACTGCCTTTGTAAATCTGAATAATAAAAAATTTAAGAATTAAGTGAAAACCAATATTAAAATCAATTAGCAAAGGACTGTTCATAAACTTCTGGTATAAAAGTAAATTGGCCTCGCAAATGTTTGATCCTAATGTGTGTCATTTGATGAAGACCAATACAACAAAGTCATCGGGGCCATTGTTACACCAATTAAAAATAACCCAGACATTGAATCCAAATCATCAAATGTGCAACAACGATTGATTTTCAATACAGACTTTGAAATTTGAAAATAAAAACATTAAATTATTTAAATTTTTCTATATTGGAATAATATTTCCTAAGTGTCATTTAATAAATGAAACTAATTATCACCAATTTCTAATAGCGATTTGTCTCATTTCCTGTTTGCTGAATAAGAAGAGTATGAGTTTAGCTATCTGTTTATCATAAGAAGATACAATTTCGTAATCTTGGACGAAGATCTCGTATTTCTAATCAAATCTTAAAATAGTCAAGTCAACAGTCTGTGTCCTTGGCTAATAATTACAAAAAGCTAATGGCTAATTAAATAGTTTCTTTTTTATGTTTGTTCAGTTTTAGATGCAATTACCTTAACTAATTTCATAAATTTCTTTTAAAAACACTTTTTCAGGATATTAAAATAAAGTAACGAGACAAATCACCATTCCAACGTGTACGATTTAGTCTCAATATTTACTTTTGCTCAGTAAAAACACAATTTTCAGCTTATAAAATTATATGGAAAAAACATAAAAAAAAATTACTATGACTAAATCTTAATTTAGATTGTTTTAATTACAAAACTACTTTAAATCCAAAGAAAATTGCAATGTGAATGAAAGCATTTTACTTACTTTTTTGTTAAATTTTCTTAAAGTCGTTTTCTTTCCTCAACTGAAGTTTATGTTATGATCTTAGTGTACAAACAAGAGTATAAGAAGATTTACATTTAATAATCTTAAAATCAATGTATCTTATGTGCAACACCATCTAGTGACAACTTAAAGATTTGAATTGCTGCTCTTAAAAGAGTAAAACCGTCTTTCATGGCCTTCAAATTAGAAATCCTTAAATTGTATTGATTTTGCACTGCACTTTCTTTAAGATTATAATAGACAATTGTAATAACTAATGATTATAAACCCATTAAGTGGGTTTAACTACTTTTACGTCATCAATGCAACAGCTCTAAAGCTAACTACTTAGCGCTGAAGACACTGTAAGAAAGTTGAGCTGTTAAGAAATAAATCTTCATCGATTATTTTAAGCTTATGTTTAGCTGCTAACTAGCTCGCTAATCTTACTAATCCAAACATTTGAATAAGTATAAGTTTATCCAATGAACCAAATGTACCAGTGAGTTATCAAATAACTTGACAATTAAGTAACTTGACATTTTTAATGCATTTTATTTTGATTAAATTGCGTATTCTGCACTGTAAAGCCAATTGACATTTAATCAATTAATGAACAAGCAAAAAAAAATTGAAATTGGCAACATTAAAAATTAGATTGTGTAATTAGTAAATTAAAACTTAATTATTGACTTAACAAATCAAACGGCAAAATAAAAGAGATTGTTGATTATAGAAATGAACGGAGTGACTTTTCCCATTGTTAGTGACGTAGCAGCTCTGACGCAATTACTTTCATTGCAAGAAACATTAATTACATAGGAAACAATATACCATCGCTTTTTAACATTTTCATTCATTTTAACAATGAAATCGCAATCACAACTCCAATTGTTATCGTGAATTGTCAATTCAACCAATGACGTCAAATCAGTTAATTTCCACAAAGGAAAAGTGGACAATTGGTTAACATGGAGATACAGGGTTTGCAAAGATGTTTGTTTTTCTAAGAAATTTTCAGGAATGAAATTCAACTGATTATTATTTAGTTTTAAAACAGTCAATTTAGTCAGTTTCTTAAAGATTCCTTCAGGCAATGTCTTTAAATTATTGAAACTTAAATCAAGGATTTCAAGTTCAGTCATTGAGTCAAAGGTCAAATCAGTAATTGAATTTATATTTGAATGATTAAGATATAGATTTTTAACATTGAAATAATCAGAGAAATTCCCATCAATCAATGGGAAATTATTCCCATCTAACCAAACAGTGATGTTCGATTGAGAATTTGGGAATTTTTCACTTTTGAAATATTTTGGTATTTGAATTGCATTTGAATTTGAGCAATAAAGTTGGACAATTGAGAAATTTGCAGTTGTGTAACAATAACATGGAAATGGACATTTGAATTCGCATTGAAAAGCCTTGACTTGTGGTTCATTATAAATTGAAGGCTCAGCAAGACATCTGTTGCTATCTTTGTAATTTGATTCACACATTAAATCGTCGGATAACATTGGTGTCATATCTTGATTTCTGAATTGCTTTGAATAATAACTGTAATGAAATTCACATGGATAGTAAACAATTGGTGGATTCAAATTAGAATTAACCAGCCATGCATTTTCACAACTACAAGCTAATGAATTTTCATATATACTAATTTTAGTTATACCAAATCTCGGCATTGGCAAAACCTGTATTTGGTTCTCAGACAAATTAATTTGAAAATCATCAAACGTTTCATTTGATCCATTAATTTGAAACTTGAATAAAAAGTCTGAAATTGAATTATTTATCAAATCTAAATATTGTAAACTGCGAGGCCAATGGATTTCAGTGATATTAGTTAAACGATTATTGTCGAGTGTAATAAAAGTCAAATTTGAATTGCAATTGTCACACAATTGATACATTTCTTTGATTTCATTGTCATCCAATTGCAGACTTTCTAAATTTGGTGAAAAATGGCTGAGATTAACAGATGTCAATTGATTCTTGCGTAATTTTAAACTATTAGCATGCAAATTTCTCCAGTTATCATTTATAGATTTAAGTTGATTATGGTCCATGTAGAAATACACTATCGATAGCAAATTATCGAAAGCATTGTCTTCAATTAAACTAATGTTGTTATAACTGACATCGATTTTCGTCATTGCTGTGTTGTTGTAGAAATCACAGTTTCTAATGGACAAAATGGCGTTACGTGAAAGGTCAATTACTTTCAAAGACGTTAAATCTCCAATCGGTGGAATTTGCTTCAATCGATTGCCATCTAAATACAGCTCGGTTAACTTTACATTGTGTTCAAAAGCTCTAGGCTCAATCAACTCCAATTGGCCCTGCCTTAAACGAAATTCTTTTAAATCTTTTAACAGGCAAAACGAGTTTTTCTTAATGGTCTTTATAAGATTTGCACTTAATGCAAGTGTTTCAACTCCATAATTGCAAGCGTCGTTAGCCACACAGCCATTTTCCAATCCAAGTCCAATCTTAGTTGCATCTTCAATTTGATTGACATACAAATGCAATGATTTTAATTGCTTGAAATCGCAAAAGAAATCGTCTTTGAATTCACTGATTTTCGTACGGGCAATGGCAATTGTTGACATTGTTTGCTGTAAATTCATTTTTTCATCAAATTCGCATTCATTTTTTATAAATTCAGCCATTGTTGTTTCTCTTGATAAATTTGTTTCATTCCCACGTTGATCAAAAACACTCAACTGGTTGTTTACGACAAAACAATCGTAAATTAAGTTTGTATCATTTTGTGTCTGATTTTCCCGATTTCCTGAAGCAAATTGAGGGAAATCGAAAGCAATTAAAACCGCACACAAACAGAAATAACCGATCAATAGTTTGGTCGCCATAATTGATCACGTTCAATTGAACCCAAATATAACAATTGCCACTTTTTACTGCCTTTGTAAATCTGTATAATAATAAATTTAAAAGTAAGTTAAAACCAATATTAAAATCAATTAGCAAAGGACTGTTCATAAACTTCTGGTATAAAAGTAAATTGGCCTCGCAAATGTTTGATCTTAATGTGTCTTATTTGATGAAGACCAATACAAGGAAGTCATCGAGGCCATTGTTACACCAATTAAAAATAACCCAGACATTGAATCCAAATCATCAAATGTGCAACAACGATTGCTTTTCAATACAGACTTTGAAATTTGTAAATGAAGACACTAAATTAAGATGATTTTCTATATTGGAATAATATTTCCTAAGTGTCATTTAATAAATGAGACTAATTATTATCAATTCCAATGGCAATTTGTCTCATTTCCTGTTTGCTGAATAAAAAGAGTATGAGTTTAGCTATCTGTTTATCATAAGAAGATACTATTTCTTAATCTTGGATGAAGTGCTCATATTTCTAATCAAATCTTAAAATAGTAAAGTCAACAGTCTGCGTCCTTGGCTAATACTTTAAAATAACTTAGTTAATAGCTAATTACATGGCTTTTTTAGTTTGTTCAGTTTTAGGTGCAATTACCTTAACTAATTTCATAAATACTTTTATAATAACACTTTTTCAGCAAAGTAAAATAAAGTAACGGGAGAAATCACCATTCGATCGTGTACGATTTAGTCTCGATATTTACTTTTGCTCAGTAAAAACACACTATTCAGCTTATAAAATCACCCAATTTAGTTGAATTATGAGGAAAAAACTTAAGAAAAGATTGCTATGACAAAATCTTAATCTATTTTTTTAATTACAAAACATTACTTTGAATCCAAAGAAAATTGCAATAATAAAGAAAGCATTTTACTTACTTTTTTTTATTGAAGTTTCTTAAAGTCGTTTTGTTTCCTCAACTCAAGTTACTAAATGCAAATCATCTTATAGCTTTTTTTAAGTCAGGAATTGTGGTTACCGGAAATTCAAAGTCACGACGTTTCCTTTATATAATCTCGCTTCCTTTCTTGCGTTACATATTAAGATTTATAAATCTGATGATTAAATCACTTAAATCACTACATGGAATTACATATTAGATACTTGATGATATTAAATGTAAATTTTCTTACACTCTTGTACACCAAGATCACAACATAAACTTGAGTTGGAGAAAGAAAACAACATTCAAAAACTTAATAAAAAGTAAGTAAAATGCTTTCAAGTAAGTAAAAAGCAATGCAATTTTCATTGGATTTAAAAGTAAAGATTTAATTAAGAAAGAAAATAGATTAAGTAAGATTGTTATAACTGAATCTTAATTTAGTTTTTTTTTT
>JAAFCF010005931.1:18222695-18253865 GCA_013389785.1 Helicorthomorpha holstii | reverse complement strand
AAATGAATGCAAATTCGATGAGAAAATGAATTTACAACAATCAATTACATCAATTATGTTTTACCGTACAAACATCAGTGAATTTAAAGACGATTTCTTCTGCTACTTCAAACAACTACAAGTATTGCGTTTGTATGGAAATCAAATTGAAGATGTCAAAAAGATTGGACTTGGATTAGAAAATGGCTGTGTGGCTAACGACGCTTGCAATTATGGACTTGGAATACTTGCATTATATTCCAACCCCATAAAAACAATTCAAAACGACTCATTTTGTTTGTTGAAAAATTTAAAGTATCTTGAAATTGTTTATAGTCCATTGGAGTCCATCGAGTCTGGAGCTTTTCAACACAACAATCAATTGATTAGGTTGGATTTAAATGAAAATCGACTGAAACAAATTCCACCAATTGGACATTTAACTTCTTTGAACGTCATTCAAGTTTCACATAACAACATAACGTCAATTAGAAAATCTGATTTCTACAACAACACAGCAATATGGAGAATCAATGTCAGTTACAACAACATTAGTTTAATTGAAGACAATGCTTTTGATAATTTGCCATTGCTTCATTATTTTGTTATGAGCAATAATCAACTTAAAACTATCGATAAGAAATGGAGAAATCGACACTTTAAAGATTTAGATTTAAGCAAGAATCAATTAACATCTGTAAATCTCAGCCATTTTTCACCAAAACTACAAAGTTTAACATTGACTGACAATTACATCAGAGAAATGTATCCATTGTGTGACAATTGCAATTCAAGTTTAAGTTCAGTTATAATCAACAATAACTTTTTAACTAACGTCACTGAAATCAAATGGCCTCGCAGTTTACAATTCTTGTTTTTAAGAAACAATTCAATTTCAAACTTTTTATTGAAGTTTCAAACGAATGGATCAAGCAAAGATGTTAATATATTTAATATTTATTTGTCTGGTAACCAAATACAAGTATTACCAAAGCAAAAATATCGAATAACTGGAATCAATTTATTAGAAAATCCATTGGTTTGTAGCTGTGAAAATGCATGGATGGTCAATAGTGACTCTAATTTGTATCCATCACTTGTTGACTATTCATGTCAAATAAATTCCAGATATAATCCAGAGCAATTGCCACCAATTGTAACTGAGAATTTAATGTGTGAATCAAATTACAATGATAGCAATAGATGTGTTGTTGACCATTCAATTCGAGACAATGCATTTCAATGTGAATTTGAATGTCCATTCCCATGCTATTGCTATTCAACTGCTAATTTCTCAATTGTCCATCTTTATTGCTCAAATTCAAATGCAACTCAAATACCAAAATATTTCAAAAGTGAAAAATTCCCAAATCTTCAATCTAACATCACTGTTTGGTTGGATGGGAATCATTTCCCATTGATTGATGGGAATTTCTCTGACTATTTCAACGTTAAAAAACTTTATCTTAACAATTCAAACATAAACTCAATTACTGATTTGACCTTTGACTCAATGACTGAACTTGAAATTCTTGACTTAAGTTTCAATAACTTGATTTCATTGCCTGAAGGAATCTTTAAGAAATTGACAAAATTGAATGAATTAAGATTAAATAATAATCAGTTGCATTTCATTCCTGACAATTTCTTAGAAAAACAAACATCTTTGCACACCCTGCATCTCCATGGCAACCAATTGTCTGCTTTTCCTCTGTTGAATTTGGTTAGTATGACGACATTGGTTGAATTGACAATTCACAATAATAATTGGAGTTGCGAATGTAATTTCGTTGCTAAAATTAACCATGAAAATGTTACAAAGCGATTGTCTGATATTTCAGACGGAAGTGTAGTATTTTGCAATGAAAGTAATTGCGTCACTCCAGTCATTTCGATTAAAAAATATTGGAGTCCAATAATCAATATTCTTTTTCATTTTGTCCTTTGATTTGTAAAGAATTTGTTTAAGATTTTTATAACTCAAATATAAAATCAACTTTATAATTATTGTTAAATATCAAATTATTTTTTAACCTTTTCATTCTTGCTCATTAGTTAATAAAATTGCAAAATAAAATATTTTCTTTTGTGTTTTTGATTCAAAATGTTATTTGACAACCACAAGGTACATTTGATCCAATGGAAATTCAATGAATGTCCTTTAAAGATTCAGCTGATTGCTTTTGTCATTTTCAACTGACTAAATTGTGAATATTCAATGTTGTTTATGTACATTGATGACTCACAACATTATTAGCTTTACTCTGTCCCCCTCATTCTACCCTTTCACTCTGCCCTCTGATCATTGAGCAACTCAATATATCCATTACGATCAAACATCTTCCTGTATCTTATCTAATTGACGTCTTACTGTACTTGCATTACATAAGAAAGAAAAAAAAAACAAACGTCAACATCTCAAATGAATCGCTTATTTCAGAAACGAACCAAGTCAACAAAATCTAGTTTTGAGATAATCGATAAAAACTGTTTATTTTTTTAAATTGCCATTATATGTGCTGGAAAAAAATTGGGGACATGTGTGATGATGTGCCAATCATGTCTGTATAGTTAAATAACTGAAAAGATTCATCAGGAATTTTAAATAAATTGTTGAAATTTGTTTACATAGTGACTTTCTGCAGTAAACCATCGCAATTGCCGAGTATTTAGTTTTGTTTACTTTTAAATGGGTACATTAAAATTATTATTAAATGACTAAAATCAACATTTCTTACATTATACTAAGTTTTTCTTTATTTTTTGCGACATTCAAAACGCATAAAATTAAACATCTTCAAACCAATGTTGTTGGCACATACAGTACGTACACACTGCCATGCAATGAACTGTCAGAAAGTAACTCTATATAAAATAAGACAATGTTTAAACATTGTTTACCAACTTAACGTCAACAACTTTCGAACCAAACCTGGCTAAATTAAAGAATAAGGCCTTATACTTCATATACCATACATCCGAATCTTCAGCACATTCAGGCCACTGTGTAATCAGGTTATAAAACTTGACACTGATGTAGTTTTGACAGCTTTTTAATATCTAATTTTTCTTATTAATTAGAATTTTTTCATTTGGATAAGTTGTTTAGGAAAGTTAAGGCACCTTGTGTAATTTGTATAAACGCACTGTTAGTAGCATTATATCTATCAATGGTAGCATGACAACTTTTCCTCAATTTTTACTGCAGAAAGTCGCTATATACCTGCACTTGAGTGGTTTCTGCAACAAACCCATTTGTTTGGTCGGCCGCCAAAGCCAAACCAAGTGGAAAACATAACTTTTTTTTTACACTAAACTGTTCAGCGAGCAAAACTCTATATGAATATGTCATTATCTCAATTTTGAATTTTTTGACGATAGTTCGTTTCTGAAATAAGTGATTCAAATAACTTTTTATCTTAAATTAATCAAACTATCAGACCAAAAAAAACTATAAAATGATTTGCATTTCATATCATTACATGATTTTCAGTTGAAGAAAGAAAACGACATTAAGAAACTTTAATGAAAAAAAGTAAGTAAAATGCTTTCATTAGCATTGCAATTAAGTAAGATTGCTATTACTAAATCTTGTATCAGTTTATTCATTTATTTAAACATGAAACTATGATTTCACAATCAATTTTAGCTTAAATCAACTAAATCAGCTGATTTTATACACTGAAACATATGATTTACTGAGCAAAATTATATGTCGAGACTAAATAGTACACGTGCAAATCGTGCTTTGTCTCGTTACTTTTTAAGTAATTTAAAAAAAAGTGTTTTAAATTGGTAATTGTGGACTTGGTTCACTTTAGCTTTCGGTTTCTTATGCATAATTATAAAAATGCAAAACTAAAGTGGTCCATGTCCACAACACACTTTATCTCTTCATCCAAGGCTACCAAATTGTATCTTCAAATGGTAAACAGATCAACAAACAGCACTTTTTCTTTAAGCAAAAAATAAAATGAGACAAATCGTCATTGGAATTAATAATAATTAGTCTCGTTTATTTATAGACACCTTGTAAGAGCAGCCTAATTTAGAAAATCACTAGGTTTAATGTCTATTATTACTAATCTCAATGTCTAAATTGAATTTTTGGGTCATTTTTAATTGGTGAACATATTGGTCTCGCAAATATTTGATCATAATTTACTTTTATACCACAAGTTTATGAACAGCCCTTTACTAATTGAATTCATAATTAGTTTTCCTTTTAATTTTTCTGTCTTTTTATTATTCAGGTTTACAAAAACAGTTAAAAGTGGCAATTGTTTCAATCCAACGAGAGATCAACAATGGCGACCAAAATATTAATCGGTTATTGTAGTTTGTGTGTTTCGGTTTTAATTGCTTACAATTTACCTCAATTTGCTTCAGGAAATCAAGACAATCAGACACAAAATTTCAAGAAAATGTTTAAAAACTGCTATGTCGATGACGAATACTTGACTGTTATAAATTACATTGGTTACAATGATTCAGCTGAATCAATTTCATTAAGAGAAACAACAATGGATGAATTTCTAAGTCAAGAATGCAAATCAGATGAAAATAGTTATTTACAACAATCAATGAGAACAATTAATTTTATCCGTACAAATATCAGCGAATTTAAAGAAGATTTCTTTTGCTACTTCAAGACGTTAATAAAATTGTATTTGGATGGAAATCAAATTGAAGATGCAACTGCAATTGGACTTGGATTGGAAAATGGCTGCGTGGCAAACGACCCTTGCAATTACAGACTTGAATTTCTTAGTTTAAATACAAATCCCATAAAAACAATTACAAATGACTCGTTTTGCTTGCTAAAAGATTTAAAAGATCTTTATTTAAGAAATTGCCAATTGGAGTTCATTGAATCTGGAGCTTTTGAACACAATGTCAAGATAATCTCGCTGTATTTAAGTGGCAATAAACTGAAGCAAGTTCCACCAATTGGACATTTGACTTCTTTGAATTGGATTGACTTTTCATATAACAATATAAAGTCCATTAGAAACTCTGATTTCTATAACAACACAGCAGTCAATGGAATTAACATTCATCACAACGAAATATGTTTAATTGAAGACAAAGTTTTTGATAGTTTGCCATCGATTGAGTACTTTGATTTGGCGTTTAATCAACTTAAATCTATCAATGAGAATTGGAGAAATTTACATGCTAAAGATTTAGATTTAAGCAACAATCAATTGACAGCTGTAAATCTCAGCCATTTTTTATCAAAACTATTCACTCTGAAAATGAATGATAACAAAATTAGAGAAATGTATCCATTGTGTGACAATTGCAGTTCAGATTTATGGGCTATTTCACTCAACAACAACCTTTTAACCAACGTCACTGAAATGGAATGGCCTTGCAGTTTAAGATATTTGAATTTGAAAAATAATTCAATTAGAAACTTTTTATTCAAGTTTCATGTAGATGGTTCATGTAAAGCAAATCCATTTATCAAACCGGATTTGTCTGATAACCGGATACAAGTATTACCCAATCAAAAATATTTTGCAAACGCCTATGACAATAGAATACAAACTAAAAAATTATGTGGAAATCCATTAGTTTGTAGTTGTGAAAATGCTTGGCTGGTTAATAGAGATTTGTATCTCTTTTCTGGTTTCTGTCCATGTCAATTGAATTCCAGATTTAATCCAGAGCAATTGTCACCAATGATAACGGAGAACTTAATGTGTGAATCAAATTACAATGACAGCAACAGATGTCTTGCTGAGCCTTCAATTTACAATGAATTACAAGTTCATGCTTTTCAATGCGAATTCCAATGTCCATTTCCATGTTATTGTTATTCAACTGCAAATTTCTCAATTGTCCATCTTTATTGTTCAAATTCAAATGCAACGAAAATACCAATATTTTTCAAAAGAGAACAATTCCCAAATTTTCAATCTCAAATCTTTGTTTGGTTAGATGGGAATAATTTCCCATTTATTGATGAGAATTTTTCTGACTATTTCAACGTTAGACATCTTTATCTTAACAACTCAAACATAAACTCAATTAATGATTTGACCTTTGACCTAATGACTGAGCTTGAAATGCTTGATTCAAGTTTCAATAACTTAAAGACATTGCCTGAAGGAATCTTTAATAAATTGACTAAATTGAATGAATTGAGACTAAATAATAATCAATTGAATTTCATTTCTGACAATTTCTTAGACAAACAAACATCTTTGCAAACCCTGTATCTCCATGGCAACCAATTGTCCACTTTTCCTTTGTGTAATATAGCTAATATGACGTCATTGGTTCAATTGACAATTCACGATAATAATTGGAGTTGCGAATGCGATTTCGTTGCTAAAATTAACCATGAAAATGTTACAAAGCAATTGTCAGTTATTTCAAGCGGAAATGTCGTATTTTGCAATGAAAGTAATTGCGTCACTCCAGACATTTCGATTAGAAAATATTATTGGAGTCCAATAATCAATATTCTTTTTCATTTTGTCCTTTGATTTGTCAAGAAGTTGTTTAAGTATTTTATAACTCAAATATAAAATTAACTTTATAATTATTGTTAAATATCAAATTATTTTTTAACTTTTTCTTTCTTGTTCATTAATTAATAAAATTGCAAAATAAAATATTTTCTTTTTGTGCTTTTAGTACAAAATGTTATTTGACAACCACAGGTACATTTGGTCCAATGGAAATTCAATGGATGTCCAATGGAGATTGTCATTTTGTCTATTTCAACTGACTAAAATGTGAATGTTCACTATTGTTTATGTACATTGATGACTCACAACATTAGTAGCTTTACTCTGCCCCTCCCTCCCTCCTTCTACCCTTTCACTCTGCCCCCTGATCATAGAGCAACTCAATATTAATTACAATTAAACAACTTCCTGTATCTTATCTAATCTAATAGTCGTCTTACTTGTATTACATAATCAAGAAAACGTTAACATCTCAAGTAACTTTTTATCTTAAATTAATCAAACTTCTAGATAAAGAAAAGCTTATAAGATGATTCAAATTTCATATCATTACATAATTTTCAGTTGGAGAAAGAAAACAGCTTTAAGAAACTTAATAAAAAGTAAGTAAAATGCTTTCAATATTATTAAAATTTTCTGAGAACTTTGAAAAGTAATTTTGTAATTAATAAAAAAAGAAAGAAAATGGATTAAGTGAAAATTGTTATTGCTTAAATCTTATTTTATTTCTTTTAACTTGAATCTTTCATTGTAAAAGCCTTTTCCATATAATTTAACTAAACCGGGTGATTTTATCAATTGAAACATTTGTTTTACTGCGCAAAATTAAAAAGTTGAGACTAAATAGTATACGTGGAAATGCTCTTTTTTCCAGTTACTTTTTTTTGCTTTGCTGAAAAAGTGTTTTAGTCTAGAAATGAATCTAGTAAAATAGTTGCACTTAAAATAATACAAATTTTAAAAAAAGCCTATTTGATAGCCATGATTGTGGTTTAATTGACAGTGAAGGACACACCGACTGCTGACTTTACTATTTTAAGATTTAAATAGAAATATTAATTACCACAACTTAATTACAGTAGTCGGTTTGGACTTGGTTCACTTCAGCTTTCGGTTTGTTATACGTAACTATAGAAATGCAGAACTAAAGTGGTCCATGTCCACAAGGCACTTTATCTCTTCATCCAAGGTTACGAAATTGTATCTTCTTATAGGAAACAGATAACTAAACAAGCACTTTTCATTCAGCAAAAACAAAAATGAGACAAATCTCCATTGGAATTGATAATAATTAGTCTCGTTTATTTATTAACACCTTGTAAGAACAGCCTAATTTAGAAAATCACTCGGTTTAATGACTATTTGCACCGATTTCAAGATCTAAATTGATTGTGAACGACAATGTTATAGTCATTGAACCATTGCATTGGCCTCGCAAATGTTTCATCTAATTAACTTAACAATACGTTTACGAACAGCCCATTGCTAATTAAATTCATAATTAGTTTTTCTTCTTATTCAGGTTTACAAAGGCAGTTTAAACTGGCAATTGTTTCAATCTAACGAGAAAACTCAAATATGGCGACCAAAATATTGATCAGTTTTTGCTGTTTGTGTGTTTCGGTTTTAACTGCTTTCAATTTACTTCAATTTGCTTCAGGAAATGAGGACAATCAGAAACAAAAATATACAAAGATTTTTGATCACTGCGAAGTTGAAAGAAGCCAGTTGAACGTTTATTATAATCGTACAATTGAATCAACTTCATTAAGAGAAACAACAATGGCTGAATTTCTAAAAAATGAGTGCATATTTAATATAAAAAGAGATCCACCACAATCAATTGCCACAATTTTGTTTTATCATACAAACATCCGTGAATTTAAAGACGATTTCTCTTGCTACTTCAAACAATTAAAAGAAATGAGTTTGTTTAAGAATCAAATTGAAGATGCAACTAAGATTGGACTTGGATTAGAAAATGGCTGTGTGGCTAATGACGCTTGCAATTATGGACTTAAAAAACTTGATTTAAATTACAATCTCATAAAGACAATTAAGAAAGATTCATTTTGTCTGTTAAAAGATTTACAAGAACTTAATTTAGGAAATTGCCAATTGGAGTTTATTGAGCCTGGAGCATTTCAACACAATGTCAAATTAACCAATCTGGATTTCATTCACAATCGCCTGAAGCAAATCCCACCAATTGGACATTTGACGTCTTTGGTACTTGTTAGACTTTCAAATAACAATATAACGTCCATTAAAACCTCAGATTTCCATAACAACACAGCAATAAATAGAATCGAAATCAATCACAACAAAATCAGTCTAATTGAAAACAATGCTTTCGATAATTTGCCATTGATCTACCAATTTCACATGGGCTTTAATCAACTTGAATCTATCAATGAGAATTGGAGAAATTTAAGTGCTAAACAATTAGCTTTGAGTTTCAATCAATTGACATCTGTTAATCTCAGCAATTTTTCACCAAATTTACAAAAGGTGATGCTGTGGGAAAACCAAATTAGAGAAATTTATCCATTTTGTGACAATTGCAATTCAAGTTTAACTCATTTTTACATCAGCAACAACTTTTTAACTAATGTCACTGAAATCAAATGGCCTCGCACTTTACGGCATTTAGATTTAAGTAAGAATTTAATTTCACATTTTTTATTTAAATTTCAAAGTGATGAATTAAGTAAAAATCAAGAAATACTGCCAATCGATTTGACTATTAACCAGATACAAATATTCCCAGTGCAAGAATATTCCACACTTGGAATCGGTTTATCTGGAAATCCATTAGTTTGTAGTTGTGAAAATGCATGGATGGCTTATCCTAATTCAAATCCTTCACTTGCTAACTATCCATGTCAATTTAATTCCAGATTTAATCCAGAGCAATTGCCACCAATGATAACTGAGAATGTAATGTGTGAATCAAATTACAATAATAGCAACAGATGTGTTGTTGACCATTCATTTTACAATGGACAACAAGACCATGCATTTCAATGCGAATTTGAATGTCCAAGTCCTTGTTATTGTTATTCAACTGCAAATTTCTCAATTGTCCATCTTTATTGCTCAAATTCAAATACAATTCAAATACCAAAATATTTAAAAAGTGAAAAATTCCCAAATCTTCAATCTAGAATCACTGTTTGGTTGGATGGGAATTATTTCCCATTTATTGATGGGAATTTCTCTGACTATTTCAACGTTAAACAACTTTATCTTAATAATTCAAACATAAACTCAATAAGTGAATTGACCTTTGATCCAATGACTGAGCTTGAAATTCTTGATTTAAGTTTTAATAACTTAAAGACATTGCCTGAAGGAATCTTTAACAATTTAGCTAAATTGACTGTTTTAAAACTAAATAATAATCAATTGCATTTCATTCCTGACAATTTCTTAGACAAACAAACATCTTTGCGAACCCTGTATTTCCATGGCAACGAATTGTCCACTTTCCCTCTATGGAATTTAGTAACCATGACGACATTGGTTCAATTGACAATTCATGGTAACCATTGGAGTTGTGAATGCGATTTCATTGCTAAAATTAATGAAAATGTTACAAAGCGATTGTCTGTTATTTCAGATAAAAGTGATGTATTTTGCAACGAAAGCAATTGCGTCACTTCTGCTACGTCACTAACGATTGGAAAAGTCACTCCTTTCATTTCTGTTAGAAACCATTTCCGTTCAATAATCAACAGTCTCTTTTATCTTGGCCTTTGAATTGTCAAGTAAATGAATATAAATCCACTTTTTAATTCTGTCAATTATCAAATTAGTTTAACTTTCTCGTTCATTAGTTAATAAAATGCCAATCAACTTAACATAGCATTGTGTACTTGTGAATTAATAATAAAACCAATAATTGAATGTGTAATATAATCGTTAAGTTATCTTCTTAAACTATCAATTCTCCTATAACATTTAAAGTCTAACGTAAATTCAATGATCAAATGCCATTTCATAACTATCTTTAAGTCTCAAGAGTATAAAAACTTTACCAGAGATAAGATTCACTTTACATTTGCTGAAACTCTCAAGCAAAAAAGTTCAAAATGAAGCAAATTTTAGTTTTAATTGCAACAATAGCTTTCATTAAGCAGGCAAATTGCATTGGTCAAACTTGTAGAAATTACGTCAACAAAGGTACATTAATTTAAATCTAATTAGTCATTTAAGTTTCATATTTTAATTAATTTTGAAGATTGTTTGAACACCATTTGCGATTCAGCTGATTATCTACTAAGAAATGGCTACGTCTTGCTAGGAAATTACTATTACTATTTTAGTAAAGATGTTAAACCATGGCATGAGGCTTTGCTTTTTTGCCAAACAAACGGTACTAAGTTGGCCCATCCACAAAATGAAGTAGAAAACAATTACTTAAAGAAATATATAAAAGCCAATTTTCCAGTTGCCGATGGTAATAACTAATTGAGCTTCATTAAAACTTGAAGAAATTGTATTAATTAAGAAAATTGAATTGATAAATTTAGGATTTTTCTTTGGTGCCAACGACATATTTGAAGAAGGTCGTTGGACATGGCTAAATACTAACAGTTCAGTAGTTTACACTGATTGGGAAAAGAATCAGCCGGACAACGCTGGAACTGCCCAACACTGTATCAATTACAGAAAAGGCTTTCAATACAAATGGGACGATTGGTGGTGCAATGAACCACTTAGATTCATTTGTCAGGCAGATCTTAACAATTTCAAAATTTGTCCTTAAAGAAATTAAAACTTCAATTTCAAACTTCAATGTAACAATCTGTTATCCTTGATAATCAAACAGTTTAATGTGTCTTATCTAATCTATTGATCGTTTTACTTGGATTACATAAACAAAAAAACGTCTCAAGTAACTTTTTATCTTGAATTAATCAAACTATCAAACTAAGAAAAACTGAAAGACGATTTACATTTCATGATTTTCAGTTGGAGAAAGAAAACGACATTGAGAAACTTAACAAAAAGTAATTAAAAAGCTTTTTTAACATTAACTTAGAATTTAAAGTTAGACTGCAATAAAGAAAAGACACTCTTGTGACTCAAAGACACTCTTCCTACACAACCATTATGATATTCAATATTAAAAACCGGTTATTTTAATATTTTTAAAAAAACCGATAATTTTTGTTATTTAATTGCTTTAATTTTTACTGATAAAATATGACGTCGATTATAATGTTGTACTGTATGAATCAAATACTAACATAAAAAAATAGTAAATTAAAATAGGATTTGCTTATTATTTTGAACAGCTGTTAAGCAAAGTCGGGGAAATGTAACTGTAACTGTTAACTGTCGGGAAAGTAAACTAAGTTAAAGCTACCCCATTAACAAGATTATAAATAAAACAGTTATAGGAAATAACAATTAAAAAAACCCCCCTTTAAAATAGTTTAACCACTTTTACGTCATCAATGTAACAATTTCAAAGATAACTACTCAACTCTGCGCATGCGCATAAGATAACTCTTTTCAAGGCTTCCCAGTTCACACTTTCACATCCTTCTTAAAAGTTTAACACAAAAGAAACAATTGTCTGTGAAGAAAAACAAATAAGACGATGATGAATTATGAATCAAAACAAGTGTTTTTCCATTGACAACTACGCAAAGTAACGGCGCTCACATTATTAAACCTAAATTGGTTCAATTATGAACCAATTTAGAAAAGCATCTCAAGTACAAAACAGGTATGTTTAAACTTTTTATTTACTAATTAATTAATTATTTAATAAACTTAACAGATATTAAATGCTTAGTTTTGCATAATTTTACCTTTTAAGTGACTTATAACTTTGCTGAAAAACTTAAGGATGTTTTTAAAAGTAACTTAAGGATGTTTGATCAATGTTTCAATAAGAAAATAATAAAAACAGACTCAGTGAGCTCACAATATTTGAAATATTCAATATATTGAACTATTGAACATTTCTGTTTGAACAATACAACTCTTTTTATATTTTTGCAAAAAAAATAAAAAAAAATCTAAATTTGTAAGCTGTAATTTGATTAATTGAGAAAGAGAAATTAACTAAAGTTGGCTCTTGAGTATAAAAAGATTGAAAATCAGTGATCAACAGCGTTAATTGTTTTTGAAATTGGTTAATTCTTGGAAAGGAAATTCCTGTGTGTAAAAAATAACATTTCCTTGCAACGTTTTGAGAGAAATAACAAAAACAAATCAGATTAGTTTTCCACCAAAACCTCGACCAAAATAAAAATAAGCAAAAGTCAATATTGAAATAGTAAACATAAGTAAAAACTCTGTTTAAATTAATTAAATTTTACTTTTTTTAGTAAGGCTGTTTTACTCTTGTAAATTTGGTTAAACCTCATCTTTCTGATCACTTAGTGATAATCTGTATTTTATTATTGTTTTCCAATAGGTTTAATAAGATGAAGTGATAATCACCATGGCAACCAAAACAATTCATCATTTTTACTGTTTGCTAATCGCATTCAATTTCATTCAATTTGCTATTGGAAACAACAACAATGAAACACAAAGCAATGACGATGACAAATCTTCTTTGAATATTTTGTACAATTGTTTCATTCAAAATATGGGAAATTTAAAATATCTAAAAATTGAAAGTGAACCTGGAAATAATTCAATTGAATTAAGACAATCAACGACTGAATTTCTAAGAAATGAGTGCCAATTTGATGACGAAATAGACTTAAAATGGGATACTAGTTTCATTGAATTCAAAAATAGCAAAATCCGTGAATTTCAAGACGATTTCTTTTGCTATTTCAGCAATTTGAAATCTATAACATTTATCGATAATCAAATTAATGACGTAACAAAGATTGGACTTGGATTGGAAAATGGCTGTGTGTCCAGAAACTACGATTGCAATTATTCAATTGAAGAACTCACATTCTACAATAATCCAATAAGGACAATTGCAAACAACTCATTTTGTCTGTTGAAAGATTTAAAAAAGCTTTACATTAACTATTGTCAATTGGAATTTATTGAGTCTGGAGCTTTTCAATACAACAATCAATTGAATTGGTTGGAATTAACTGGTAACCGATTCAAACAAATTCCACCAATTGGCCATTTGACCGTTTTAGAGTTCATTGACTTGACAAATAACTCCATATCGACAATTAGAAACTCTGATTTCTACAACAGCTCAAACATGGAGACCATTATTTTAACTTACAACCAAATTAACTCAATTGAAAATCGAGCATTTGATTTTTTGCCAAGGATATCCGGTTTCTATATTGATAATAATCGACTTCAAACTATCAATGAGACATGGAGAAATTTAAAGGCTACACATTTATATTTGGATTATAATCAATTGACTTTTGTTAATCTCAGCCATTTTTCACCACAATTGGAAAGACTAGACATGTCTCATAATAAAATTACGGATTTGGCCGCATTCTGTGACTATTGCAAACTAAATTTAATGTTTATCGACCTTAGATATAATAATTTAACAAATATCACTGATATTTATTGGCCATCAACTATGAAAATAATTAATCTTGCCGATAATTTCATTACCAACTTTACGTTTATGGGTCTGGATTATCTATACGAGTTCATTCACATTACAGCTATGCCCACAATCGATTTGTCCAATAACCAGATTCAAGTGCTGACAGTTGCTCCCTATAGGATCTCAACACTCAATCTGGATGGAAATCCTTTAGTTTGTAGCTGTGAAAATGCCTGGCTGGCTCAACCATTTTATGGATTTCTGGATCAACCAGATGTTCATCTTCCCAAATGTAACCAAACTTTTAAAAACAATCCAGGATCATTCGCAAAACCAATCGTATCGGAACTTTTGTTATGCGAATCAAACTACAATGACAGCAACAGATGTCTTGCTGATCAGTCAGCTGACAAAAGAATTCAACCAACTAGTTATAACATACGATCAGGACCAAAATATTTCAATTGCATAGTAAAATGTCCATTTCCATGTTATTGTTACACTACTTTTAGTTTTGCAATTGTTCATCTTTATTGCTCAAATTCAAAGGCAACGAAAATACCCACATTTTTTAAAATAAAAGAAATAAAAAATCATGAATCTGAAATCACTGTTTGGTTAGATGGGAATAATTTCCCATTTATTAATGGGAATTTTTCTAAATACTTCAGTGTTAACAATCTTTATCTTAACAGCTCAAATATAAACTCAATTAGTAAATTGACCTTTGACCCAATGGCTGAACTTAAATTTCTTGATTTAAGTTTCAATAACTTGATTTCATTACCTGAAGGAATCTTTAAAAATTTAACTAAATTGACTCATTTAAGACTAAATAATAACAAACTAAGTTTAATACCTGACGATTGCTTTAAAGAAACATTGTCATTGCAATTCCTGTTTTTAGACAATAACAAATTGTCTACTTTCCCTGTGTGGAATTTGGCTAATATGACGTTATTGGTTCAATTGACAATTCACGACAATGATTGGAGTTGCAAATGCGAATTTATTACTGAATTCAATGATTATTTAACATATTATTTGCCTATTATTTTGAATGCAAGTGCCATTTACTGCATTGATAACAATGGAAAACTTGCCACGTCACTAATTGCTAAATACGTGAGTTACTATTGCAACTTGACAAACGCAGACTGGATTATTATAACTGGAATTTTCAGTGGATTAATTTTGCTTGCAATTGTTCTTTTATTTGTGTTTCGCTTTGAAGTTCAAGTGATTTTGTATTCGAAACTGAGAATGCGCGTGTTTAATCGAACCGGAAATGATGAAGACGTAAAAGACAAAGTGTTTGACGCTTTCATCGCTTACAACAGTGACGATTGTGAATTTCTAATTAGAGACATTTTGCCTAAATTAGAAGAGATTGAAAACCCCTACAAAGTGTGTTTACACCAGAGGAACTTTTTGATTGGTGGAATCATACAAGACGCCATTTTGGAAGCCATTCGTTTGAGCTCCAGGACAATTGTCCTTTTGACCGAGAGCTTTGTTAATAGTGGATGGTGTATGTTTGAGTTCAAAGCCGCTCACATTCAAATGATGGAGGACAAATGTCCACGAGTGCTTCTCATTGTCATGGATGACGTCATTAACTCCACCCACATTGATCCTGACTTGAAAATGTACATTAAGACAAACACTTATGTGAAATGGGGAGAAAGATTGTTTTGGGAAAAGCTTTACTACGCAATGCCAATGAAGAGAGTTCAAATACTTCCGGATAATGAAAACCGTAGATTTCAAATAATGACCAGTACAATGTAATTTCAAGTGAATATAAATTTTTTAATGTTTCAATTAATCATTTTAGAAATTCAATTATTGTCACTATTAATTTTAGTTTTCATATTGTTTATGGTTTATGTTTTTATTTCAATTCAGTCGCTTTAATTGGCTATTAAGAATTGCTTGTACTGTATATTTGTCTTTTATCGTAAAAAAATTTAATAAAATAAAAATGGTCACTTTTTGACCGTTTGAACGAACCGGTGGTACAATTGTTGTCCGTTGAGAAAAATTCGCAGCTTGGGTATATTCAAATATCATAACAAGTTATTAATATTGTAAACCAAAACTTATGTAAACCCTTCACTGGACAACATGAGTCATCACTTGGACTCCTACACACAACTTTTAGTATTAAATAACTAATTTGTTTTTAGTACAATTATTTTTTTATGAATTTTTTGTAATTTTTAATTAAATTTATAGTTGTTAAGACTTGGATTTGAAAAAAAGCTGTGTAGTCTTTCAAATAATGTCCTCGAATTTTGTTTTCAAAAAGAGACCGGAAATGACTGATTTATTCAAACTGTGTTTAACTTAACTATTTAAAGATTTTGACATATATGAGCCACATTGATCTTTTGATCAGTCTTTGTAATTGATCACTGAGTTACCCAATATACTTGACAAACAACCTCATTATATAATCTAATAGTCGTCTTACTTGCTTTATTTAATAAGAAAAACGTTGATTTCTTAAGTGTATTTTTATGATGAATTAGTAATAACAACATAAACTTGAGTTGTGGAAAGCAAACGACATCAAAAAACGTAAAAAAGTAAGTAAAATCCTTCATTAAGAATTATAAATTTTCTTAATTAAGAAAGAAAATGATTAAGTAAGACCTTATTTTAGATTTGTAATTTCTTTTAACATGAAACTAAGATTTTGCAAACCTTTTCCATATACAGTATTTGTAGATGAAACTCAACCAAACCGGGTGATTTTATCAACTGAAAGATTTGTTTAAATGTCGAGACTAAATCACACAAGTGCAAATGGAGATTTTTCCCGTTACTTGTTTTAAAATTTTGTTTTAAAATTGTTATTTGGTTTAGAAAATTGCATTAAAAAGTAGACAAACTCTTACAGAAACATATTAATTAGCCATCAAATCTTAATAAACAATAGCCAAAGACACAAATGTTTAAGATTTTAATTGTATTTGTGAACATTTTAAATAATATTGAAAAATTTTGATACTTCTTAAGAGATTGGAGGAAGGAAAAGAGGGTTTTATCTCTTCCTCCAAGGTTAAGAGATAGTATCTTCTTATGATAAACAGATTACTAGACATTAATTGTACAGGGTGATCTCTAAATTCAAAGCAATTTTCTACCAGCAAAACCAAAATGAGACAAATCGCCATTAGAGCTGTTAATAAATAGTCTCGTTTCTTATTGAATCCAATATAGAAAATCACCCTGTTTATTTGTCTACTTTAACCAATTTCAATGTCTACGATAAAAATAAAACTTTGTTTCATATTTGAAGATCTAATGTTTCATAGTTTAAAATCCAATGTCAAATGCTATGTTCAATTGATGTAAAAATGTTCCAGTTATTGTTCTCGCAAATATTGGTCCTCGTAAATATCCTTTGCTTTAAATTTCATTTTTATTATTCAGGTTTATCAAAGGCAGCAAAAAGTGGCAATTGATTCAATCAAACGAGAGATCAATTATGGCGACCAAAATATTGATCGGTTATTTGTGTTTGTGTGCGGTTTTAATTGCTTCCAATATACCTCAATTTGCTTCAGGAAATCAGATAGAAAACTATACGAAACTATTTGACGAATGCAACGCCACAAACACACAGTTGACTGTTAGTAATCAATATGGAAATGAACCAACTGCATTAAGAGAAACAACAATGGCTGAATTTCTAAAAAATGAATGCGAATTTGATGAAGAAATGAATTTACAACAATCAATTACAGAAATTTCGTTTACCAATACCCAAATCAGTGAATTTAAAGACGATTTCTTTTGCTATTTCAAACAATTGAAATCATTGTATTTGTATAAGAATCAAATTGAAGATGCAACTAAGATTGGACTTGGATTGGAAAATGGTTGTGTGGCCAACAAGGATTGCAATTATGGACTTGAGAAACTTGATTTAAGTGAAAATCCCATAAAAACAATTAAGAAAGTCTTGTTTTGCCTGTTAAAAGATTTACAGGAACTTTTGATAAGAAATTGCCAATTGGAGTCGATTGAGCCTGGAGCTTTTGAACACAATGTCAAGTTAACCACTCTGGTTTTAAATAACAATCGCCTGAAGCAAATCCCAGCAATTAGACATTTGACTTCTTTGGAAGTTATTAAACTTTCATATAACACTATAACGTCCATTAAAGACTCAGATTTCTACAACAACACAGCAATAAGAAGAATCGAAATCGATCACAACAAAATTAGTTTAATTGAAGACAAAGTTTTTGATAATTTGCCTTTAATTGAATTTTTTGCTATTAACAGTAATCAACTTACATCTATAAAAGAAAACTGGAGAAAGTTAAATGCTGTAGATTTAGTTATGAGTTACAATCAATTGACAGCTGTAAATCTCAGTCATTTCTCACATAACTTAAAAGAACTGGGACTGTGGAAAAACCAAATCAGAGAAATCTATCCATTGTGTGACAATTGCAATTCAAGTTTAAGTTATGTTGCACTCAACGACAACCTTTTAACCAACGTCACTGAAATCAAATGGCCTCGCACTTTACAATCGTTGTATTTAGATGAGAATTTAATTTCACATTTTTTATTTAAGTTTCAAAGTGATGAAATAAGCAAAGATCTACCAATACTGCGCATCTATATGTCTGATAACCGGATACAAGTATTCCCAGTGCATAGATATCCCTCAATTAGATTCGGTTTACAAGAAAATCCATTAGTTTGTAGCTGTGAAAATGCATGGATGGCTTATCCTAATTCAAATCCTTCACTTGCGAACTATCCATGTCGATTAATCTCCAGATTTAATCCAGAGAAATTGTCACCACTGTTAACTGAGAATTTAATGTGTGAATCAAATTACAATAATAGCAACAGATGTGTTGTTGACCATTCATTTTACAATGGACAACCAGACCATGCATTTCAATGTGAACTTAAATGTCCTTTTCCATGTTATTGTTATTCAACTGATAACTTCGCAATTGTCCATCTTTATTGCTCAAATTCAAATGCAATTCAAATTCCAAAATTTTTCAAAAATGAAAAATTCCCAAATCTTCAATCTAGAATCACTGTTTGGTTAGATGGGAACAATTTCCCATTTATTGATGGGAATTTCTCTGACTATTTCAATGTTAGACAACTCTATCTTAACAGTTCAAACATAAACTCAATAAGTGAATTGACCTTTGACTCACTGACTGAACTTAAAGTTCTTGACTTGCGTTACAATAACTTAAAGACATTACCTGAAGGAATATTTAAGAAATTGACTAAATTGAATGAATTGAGACTTCATTATAACAAGTTGCATTTCATTCCTGATAATTTCTTAGACAAACAAACATCTTTGCACACCCTTTATCTCCATGGCAACCAATTGTCTACTTTTCCTTTATGGAAATTAGCTAATATGACGTCATTGACACGTATAACCCTTCACGATAATAATTGGAGTTGTGATTGCGATTATATTACTAAAGTTCATAAATACGTTAAAAAGCGATTGTATATTTTTCCCGGTAAAAATGATGTCTTTTGCAATGAAAGTAATTGCGTCAGAGCTGTTACGTCACCAACAACTGAAGACGTCATTCCGCTCACTTCTATCAGAAACTATTTGCTTTCAATAATTAATTGTCTCTGTTATCTTGCCCTTTGATTTTTATTTCTTATTAAGATATAACAATGTGTCTGAAATACTAAACATTTTGCTATACAGTGGTGCCTCACACAACGAACACCTCGTACAGCGAACGCTGCACACAACGAACTTTTTTTTCGTTAATTTTTTGACTCATACAACGAACTTTGCTTCACACAACAAACTTTCTTTTCGTTCATTTTATGATTCATAAAATGAAAAAAAAACATTTTTTTCTAAATTTTCCTAAAAAAAATTTTTTTGTTCCTGAAATACTTCCTAAAAAAAAAATGTCATTTCGTAGACCGCGGGGCCTCTCCAAGCGCGGGGCCGGGATCAGGGGAACCCTTGGAACCCGCGTTGCGCCGGCCCTGCGTTAGTCACTTAACTTACGCACGTGGCAATCGTTATTCATTACGAATTACAGTAAATCACGCACATATCACGGCAGTCATCTTTTTTAATTAAACTCAATATTTTGAAGATGTGCAAGATAATTAAAAAAAAAGTATGTTTTTAGATGTATTTAAATAAAAATAATAACAAAAAAAGTTTTTTTTTATGTTATCTTAGCATATTTTATGCTACAGAACGAATTATTTTTTTTAACATGTATTGCTATGGGAAAACGCGTTTCACCTAACGAACTTTTCGCATAACAAACTTTCTCCTGGAACGAATTAAGTTCGTTGTGTGAGGCACCACTGTATTTCTTTATTCACTAATGAAAAACACCAGTGTTGTAACCCATTTTTTATTACGCAAATAAAAATCCCTATAACTTTTTCCCTATAGCTGTTTTTTGTGTCTATTATTTTCTTTCCACTGATTTTCACATAATAATAATAAACATAATCAATTAATAATTTAGAAATAATTACATTTAAAAATGTTAAAATAGGTGATTTCTTTAATGAAACTGACGCTGTGTTGTCTCTTTTTTTCAATTTATAGTGCAATGTTGTCAAACTGCCAATTGTCTACGCCAAACACCGTATCGATGACATTTCATTGTAATTGTAACACTACGAAATGACGTCATTAAACTACAAACACATGACAGTTAATGTGCTATTTTTAAACATCATCATTCATGAATGAATCATTCATTTCAAATATAACAATGGTAAATGTCATTTCAACTATTGGAGTACAAAACCTGTCCAAGTAATGTACTTTTAGGTCCTAAGTGACCTTAATTACAGAAAAAAGACCATTTAAGTTTTGTTTGTTTAGTCAAAACAATACCATTTCATTTTAGAAAACCTAATTTAGACTATTTTTAGTAGTACAGTACTTAGAGGAAATGTAGATAACATAAGAAGAAGAAAAAGATGCCACTTTTGTAGTCAAATCTTTTAAGTTTTCCAATAAACCAAAAGCCATTTTCTAATCTTAATAATAAAAATAGTAAGATTACTTCAACCAGGATAAAGGATACTTCAATTGATCCTATTTACCAGCATGATATCAATATCAACACTTCAGAAAACTTGGCAGTGATGCTCTCATTACACAACAATCTGGCAACATAATAAGTCGTCGATTTCATTAGCATTTCATAACACAATCCTACAACATTTCCGTTAAATTAGCATTAGTTAAGCTCCGATGGCCAACGTTTATTACTTGAAAAGCCACACATAAAACATTGACAAAATACAAGTTTTAGTTGAGTCAAAGAAAACTTTCAAAAAGACAGAAGGTGTGTCTTTGGACAACAAGGTGGTCATCAGAGAACTAAGCAGTTTTTAACTTTGCCACTTTAACGTTGACACCCTAATTTTGTCACTAACTTTGTCACCTTAATTTTGCCACCCTAACTTTGTCACCTTAATTTTGTCACCTCAAAATTTGTCACCTTAAAATTTTCCACCTTACAATTTACCACCTTACAATTTGCCACCTTAATTTTGCTAACTTTTACTTAATTTTGCCACCTTAACTTTGTCACCTTAATTTTGCCACCCTAATTTTAGCACTTTAACTTTGTCACCTTAATTTTTTGCCACTTTCACTTTGTCACCTATTTTTTTTTTTGCTACTTTAACTTTGTCACCTTAATTTTTTGCCACTTTCACTTTGTCACCTATTTTTTTTTTTGCTACTTTAACTTTGTCACCTTAATTTTTTGCCACTTTCACTTTGTCACCTATTTTTTTTTTTGCTACTTTAACTTTGTCACCTTAATTTTTTGCCACTTTCACTTTGTCACCCTAATTTTTCCACCTTAACTTTGTTACTTAAACGTTTGCCACCCTAACTTTGTCACCTTAATTTTGTCACCTTAATTTTGTCACCTTAATTTTGTCACCTTAAAATTTCCCACCTCAAAATTTGCCACCTTAAAATCTGCCACCTTAAAATTTGTCACCTCAAAATTTGTCACCTCAAAATTTGTCACCTCAAAATTTGTCACCTCAAAATTTGTCACCTCAAAATTTGTCACGTCAAAATTTTCCACCTTAGAATTTGCCACTTTACAATTTTCCACTTTACAATTTTCCACTTTAAAATTTGCTACCTTAAAATTTGTCATCTTAATATTTGTCACCTTAATTTTGCCAACTTTTACTTAATTTTGCCAACTTTTACTTAATTTTGCCACCTTAACTTTGTCACCTTAACTTTGTCACCTTAACTTTGTCACCTTAACTTTGTCACCTTAACTTTGTCACCTTAACTTTGTCACCTTAACTTTGTTACCTTAATTTTGTCACTTAAAAGACCCAAAGAGTCATCAGTTTCTCCACCCCTTATCAAGACTAATCATCACATGATAAAACAAATCACCAAAAGAAAAACAACAAGGAGCCATTTCCATATCGATTACTTATACTGCAATTAACGTAAATAAACTTGGCAAATGTATCTCAGTAATAACTCAATGTATAAAAGCAGTTTGCAAAACTCAAAAGACAAAAACAGACACAAGAGTTAAAAGATTGTGAGAATGGAGAACATTGAAACTCAGTCTCTGTCTTTGCCTTGGCACAAAGCAGCCGCCGTTTCCGGTGTTGGCTGTTTAGGAAGCATGGGAGTTGGAGCCATTCTCCTCTTCGCCACATTTGCCATCAACGATTTCAATAAAGAAGCCGACAAACTGCCATTTGTAATCACCGATTCAACCCAATTTGACACTTGGTTTATATGTCTACCTTTCATCGGAGCAATGCTAGGAGGAGTCATCGGAAGTTTCATACAAGACCGGTTTGGTCGCAAGTACACAGTGATTGTCGGAGGAACCATTTGCTCCATCTCTTGGCTAATCATCATAAACGCCAGAGCAGTATGGATGCTGTATTTGGGATCATTTTTCAACGGTTCTGGTGGTATTTTAGTCCTGACAGCAAACATGGTTTACGTGGCTGAAGTTGCTCCACCAAATATCCGTGGACTGCTCATCTCATGTATTGAACTTGGAATTTCAATGGGAATGTTAGTGATCAACATTCTCAGCATTTATTTTCACTGGAACTACATTGCAATTGCCTCAATGGCATTTGTGACGTTGAATTCTCTGTTGTTCATCTACTTTCCGGACACTCCACGATGGCTCGTTTACAAATCACAATTTGAAGTTGCTCAAAATGTGCTTCAGTGGTTTTACGGTGACTTGGGACCTAACTTGAACCAGAAACTATTTGAGGAACTTATTTTCAGTGTAGAAGAATCAAGACAATCGTTTCCATGGATGAATCTTGTACGAAAACCATATCGAAAGCCATTTTTACTGGTACTTTTCCTCTTTTTCTTACAGGTTTTCTGTAGCGTTTACAGTATCCGGTCATTTTTACTTCAGTTAATCAATTCAATTGGTTTGCAAATTGACAATATGGTTGCTAGTGTCATTTTTACCTCAATGTCATTGGTTGGTTCAATTACGTGTACTTTTGCGATTGATTGTGGAGGTCGTCGGAAGTTCCTGCTAAGTTCAACTGTAGTTACAGCAATTTCAGTGTTGGCCCTGGCAACTAATCTTCAGCTACAAGATGTGTATCCGTCCAACAAAATCTCATGGTTGGCAATGATTGGATTATTTGGATCTTCAATTGGATATTCGCTGGGTTTGGGACAAGTTCCAGGACTACTTATGACTGAGCTTTTTCCAACAATTGCCAGAGCCAAAGTGTCACTTGCAGCATTTACATTTTTTTACATTTTTTTAGTTTTCAACACTATTTTAACTGGTGAACTCAGTGTTGTTTTAGGAAAGGCATTTATGATGTGGGTTGGAACTGTTGTGTCAGTCATTGGAATTGTGGTTATTTATTTGTATGTCCCGGAAACAAAATGCATGTCCTTGGAAGAAATTGCCATAAAAACTTAAATTGTCTTAAAAATGTTAGTTGCAGAAATAAGTTCTAGTTGAAGACATTGAAGGGACATTAAAGTGCAAAGTTACATTTTTGTTAATGAAAAAAACCCAAACTACAATATACTTTTAAAAAAAACATGGATAAAACTCGAAAAAAAATAGATACCCTAATAATTTTTGTAGACATGGATTTTTAACATCTATCTACGTCATGTTCTGCCATAAAATGATCATTCTTGAAGAAATAAAAAATTAATTTACTTAAAAAAACAACTTTAAAACAAGTTTTTTAAGTGTAAATCGACATGTACTTTACAGATTCACTATTTCTAGACTGAAAAATGACACTTTTTAGTCTATAAAAAACACAAAAAACAGATTTTAGTATTTTTTCCCCTCAAAAAACTCAAAATTAACAAAAATTATTTTAAAAAACTCTCTAAAAATGCTTGAAAAAATTAATAGCACTTTTTTTCCCCTAAACCATTATTTTAATAAGAAATGTTAATATTTTTCATGAATAAAATTTTACTATGTAAAGGTTTTTTTTAACATTTTGACCAAAATTGTAAACACAACAGCCATTGGGAACCTCAAATTAGTCTCTACAATGTAGGTAATGTCATCAAATAAATGAATTTCTATGAATTCACAGTACTAAAATATAACAAATGAAAAATCCACTAATACAAACAGCATAAATGTAGTAAGTGCATAGAACGTCTATTGCACTTATCCGATTTATAGAATCTGAGATTTTAGTACTTGCTCCATTTATGAAAAAATGATCCCAAAGTTTCAAAATGGTTACAAAAACTTCATAAATTAGCATTGTAACTTAAAATGAGGATTTTTTATAGTGTTTTAATTAAGTTAATAATCTTAAAAGTTAATTTTTTTGCTATTTTTCTTCTTTGAAGGGCGAAACCTCTGTCAAATTTCCTAAAAACCGAGCCCTGAACTATTCATAGTCCCTTAATCAAATTCCTCAAAATCAATATGTCGAAATTAGTTTGTTCAATAAACCTACAGCCATTCACAGTACAGGCAAAAAAAACTATTACAGTGTATTGCATTTCAGAAGCTCATATTGTTTTGACTGATAAACCAAGTTCAAAAAGATCAATCACTATTGCAAAACTTTATCAATCGTCATCTTGTAATCTCTCAAATGTTTTTAAAAAACCAACAACAAACTCCACCTTTCATTACTGTTTTAACACCTGACTAAAAATGGAAGTTCTCAAAACACTAATAGCATGGATTCCCAACTTTTCAACCAAAATTTCATCAAAAATAATAACAGTAGATGCTGTTTTCAGGTTGCACTATGGGATCACAGCCTCCATGTTATTTCTATTCTCTCTCTTCAGTGCAGTTCTGTTGTTATTTGATTGGATCCAATGTTATTCATCAACCTTACATCTTCCAGGGAAAATGCTCAACATTTACTGTTGGATGCAGAGCTCCTATGTGCTCCCTCATCGATACAACGATGTCAGAGTTGGGATCGACGTTGCTCATCCTGGAATCGACAAATCGACTAACATGGATGAAAGACAGTACGTCACTTACTATCAATGGATACCATTTGTGTTGTTAATGCAAGGCATCATGTTCAAATGCCCTCATTTGTTATGGAAAAAGTGGGAACATGACGAGATGATCAATCTGTCAATGGGGTTTCAGTTCCCAATTGCCAAATACAGTCCCAACTCGTTCTCAATGCCTGACGAAGAAGTGAAGAAACATTTGAAGTTGACTGGTGAATACATCAGAAGAAACTGGAGGAACCGAAGCAGTGGTTGGTGGTACGTTGGTTTTGTCTGCTTAAATCTTGGAAATGTTGTTGGAAACATTTTTTTGCTAAACAAACTGTTCAACACTGAGTTTGAAGTTTTAACGTGGAAGTCGTTGTCCAACTATTTCGTGAACTACATGACCAGAAGTGATGTGTTCATGTCTGTGTTTCCACGAATGGTCAAGTGTGCTTATTATGACTTTGGAGTTGGTGGAAGTGTCCAAGCCCATGATGTGTTGTGTGTTATGCCATACAATGTCTACAATGAAAAGCTGTTTGGTCTGCTCATGTTTTGGCTGCTAGTTTTAGCCATTTTAACTGGAATAAATCTGGTTTTTTGGTTAATTGTGTTCCTGATTGAACCAATTAGAAAAGTGGTGGCTAAAAGTCAATGGTTAGGAATTGAAAACAAAACTGCGAGACAATTGCTTGATAAAGTTGAGTATAATATTGGAGATTGGTTTTTTTTGTGGATTCTGTGCAACAATATGCATGAAGTTCATTTGACAAAATTGTTGAAATCATTGGAGGATGTTTTGCCAAAAAAGAAACCAAAAAGATCAATCAGAAGAAACATGGCAGATAATACAAGCTTAACTGAATTAGAAAATCAAAGAAACTTAATGGATCAAGATAACCCAGTTTGATCAACTAACTTGCTACTTAGGATCAAAATTAAATCAATCAATACTATTAAATATAATCAAGTTAATTAACCCCCTATTAATTACCAAATCATCTCAAATATCATTAAATTCAATCATTGTTTCTTCTAAGATTAAGAAATTGCTTTCTGAGATTCATTCATTGCTTAAACTATGAAGTGTTGAGTAAACTTTCACTTGAGTGAAATTTTATCCCACATTTGATTATCTTACATTCATTAATTACTCTTAATTACTTTGGAATAATTTACTCATCATTCATTTCTCGTTACTTTTGAGTTAATTATTCGATAATCGATAAAGATAACACAATACTTAAAAATACACAAAAAATGGATAAAAATTAATCCGATTTTATGAATAAGATTTTAAATAATTGCTAAAAGTAGTTACTCATGTACAAGAGTAATGAGTAAAACTTATCAGAAAACTCAAAATGCTCTGATGTTCATCGCTCACATCAGGGAAAAAACTGAACTACACCAAATACTTTTTGCTCCAGAAACACATCCCACATGTTTAGAGCCCAAAATTACTGAAGGACACTCAAAACATTGGTTACACTTAGATTGAACATGGGTTCTAAGTGACCATGCACCAAAGATAAGTCTCTGGTTAATGAATTAAGAAAACCAAATGCACAAAACACTCAAAACAATTAAGTGCTAAGCTTCATAGTGGACAAACTCACAACCAATGAAAACAAAATGCAATAATACAAATTCCCACTTCTCTTAAACATTCATCTTAAGATTCCTTAAACTTTACTTTCCTGTGGTTCTGACTGCATTTACCATTCGTCAATGCAACAGTAGACCAAGTTATGATCCAGTTTGAAACTTGGTGCCTCAATTATATCATTTTCAACCAATTTAAAGCACATAATATCTGCACAACAACTAAGCTTTTAGTGGTCAACGCCAATAAATAAACTATTGCCTTTAAAACTAACACTCAATTCAAATTTTGCACTTCAAGACATTTTTCATACACATAATTACCTATTAAGTAAAAGTTTGTGTCCTACCTTCATTGGATTACTTCAAAGGAAAGCAAAGTTCCTCCTGTAGCTGATGGCTAACCAAGGATTTAATTTAAACTAGCAAAACTTTCAATGATGTGCAGAACCTAAACTACATTTCATTCAAATAAAGCCCCAACAAACTAAATAATGAACTTGTAACTTACCTGTCCATCTTGACTACTTTACTGTGCTACTTTAATAAAAATATTCGCTGTCATCATTTAAGAAAAGTCACATTTAATTTGTCACTTAATCTTATTGCTTTGAAAGCTTGAATTGAATAACCTGCTATAAACTTTTGTTAATAAAAAAAACGTTATCAAAATAATCAACTGGTTAATATTTTTCTTCGTACATTGTCGATATCGTCTTGCTTTCTTAATAATGCTTGAGACTACTGTTCACATTGAATGAGAACTTTGACAGCTCCTCCAGCTCCGGTTCTGGCAACTTCAAAAGCATTCACCGATTCTTCCAATGGAAATCGATGAGTGATCAAAGGTTTTACGTTTACTCTGCCTGATGCAATCAGCTCAATAGCAGTTGGATGACTACAGAAAGCAACAGTAACTACAATGTTAACAATTTAAAATAAAAACCAATATAATTTACCAATTGGCATAACGAAATATTCCTCTGATATCAACTTCCTTGCAAAGTGTGGCTACAAAAGGTACATTCATAGACGGTGGTCCCATTCCAATTCCAACAACAATTCCACCAGGTCTGGTAGCCTGAAAACAACACCATCAAAGTCAACAAAACAGTCCAGAAAATCAATTCAGATCCGTAATTCCATACATTGCATCCAACTTTGAGGCTAACTTCCGCTCCACTGCATTCTAGAGTAATGTCTGGGCCTTCACCACCCAGCAAATTAACCACTTTTTGAGCTATGGTCTCCACAGTGTCCTCTTTTCTCGTCAACAATACATGATCAGCTCCAAGTTTCGTGGCAAAGTCCAAACGGTTTTGCAAGATATCTATTTGTCACAAAACCAAAATAAATACTTAAACATTCATTGGGTCATCATCAAATACCAACCAGTAACAACCACTTTAGAAGCCCCCATCGCCTTAGCTGTCATTAGATTAACCAAACCAATTGGTCCTGCACCGGTGACCAACACAGTTTTACCAATCTCAACATTTGAGCGTCTACAAGCATGAACAGCAACTGCCAAAGGCTCAACTAGAGCCGCTTCTTCCAAGCTCATATTATCAGGAATTCTTAAATTAACAATTCAATACAAATTAGACACTTTTGTTAACTAATTTGGCCAATTTAGTCCAATTTACTTGTGTACAAAGGCTGCATGGTGAGCAAAATATCTGCATAAAGTTCCATCATAAGGTGGAGTCGCACAAAAGATCATTTCCTGGCATAAATTGTATCTTCCGGTTAAACAGTGAGTGCATTTCATGCATGGGACACCTGGCTCGATTGCCACTCGGTCACCTAAGTATTTATTACCATCACTTAAGTAACATTTTTTTAACTACTGTACTTCAAATTACCTTTTTTTAAATGTGTGACTTCAGAGCCAACTTTTTCGACGACTCCACTTGGTTCATGACCCAAAACCATTGGTCCAGTGACTATAAAACTTCCAATTCGACCGTGTTTCCAGTAGTGAACATCAGATCCACATATTCCCACATGCTTAATGGCGATTAAGACCTCTAAAAATCCAAAATTTCGATTATTGGTTTTCTTTCTTAAAATCAATGCAAAAAGAGGATCAAGAACTTACCGTGAGGCTTTGGAACTGGAACTGGTCGGTTTTCCTACAAATAAATTCACCAATTACAACATTTGAATGATTTTTTTCATTCATTCATTGATTTACCAAGACAATTTGATCCACTGCCTTCAAAACTACAGACAAATTTTCAGCTGCCATTTCAGATCCACAAATTGGTCAACAGAAGAAAAAAACTGAAATCCAAATCTGTAAAAAAATAATTGAGAAAGGTAAATAAACATTTTTGTAAACATGTCAATTTATAAAAACATAGTTAAAAGCATTTCAATCATGTTCAAAAAGTATTGAGACGAATCTCCATTGAAAACGTATTAAAATAATCTCAACACTTTTTTTTGACATACAGATAAGATTAAATCATTATTAAAAACAACCAAATTACACATTTTTCTCATTTTAAAATTAAAAATTAAATTTTGTTGAAAGTTTCAGGCATGTTCAGAAAGTAGTGAGACAAACCTCCATTGAAAATGCTTTAAACAAATCTCAATTCTATTTTCTTATGTAAAAAACCCATAAATAATTTTCCATAAGCTAATTATTACAATCTAATTACACATCAAATAAACTCATAATTATCTCTTAAACATAATTCAAAGAAATATGTCAAATGATGTTCAATGACACAAATAACGAGACAAAAGCTCATTGAAACATCATTAAAAAATTCTCATTTCTTTCTGAACAGTCAAACAAACTCCACACAATCATCAAAAAAATAATAAATTTACTAAAATAATTAAATTAAAATCATTTTGAATGTCAGAAACAAATCTATCAGTTTCAAATAAAGTTAATGAAACTTTAAATATGGTCGAAAAAGTAATGAGACAAAACTTCACGTGAATTGAATGGAAAAATTCTCGATACTTTCTGAACACAGTAGACAACCTCTCAGAACTCAGACAAAAGCGTCTAAAATTGCAAAAAAAAACTGAACTCAATACTGTAAAACACATGATAATGAAGGTCGACAAAATACAAAAATAACATCCAGTCAACAACAGCCCATGGTCCAAAACACAATGTAGTTCATATTCACAAAACTAACCTTTGCAATTGACACCAAAAACTTAAAAGAAAAACTTTCTTAACTTTGGCAAAAACTTCTCAAAAAATGTATGTACAATTAAAAAAAATCTTAAAACTAACAATCTGAGCCTTGTCAAGGTTAATTAAACCCATTGTTAACCAATTTTAAGACAATTTCTAAAGAAACGTGACAAAACTGTATTTAAAAGCAAAGACAAAAATCCCACCACTTTCTGAACAAAGACTTAATTCTTAAGAAAAATTACTTACGCAACCAATATCAACTTGAGAAAACCGCTCACCCACGTACACAAACTCTCAAAGACAAGACAAGACAGACAGGAAAAGACTTTGAAGAAGCCAAGAAGAGCTTAACAGTCTTCCCAAGTGCAAGTGAGAGACACTGACAGATTAATTGCATTCAGCAATCAACGTCCAAAAGGTCAAATACATGTGACCTACATTCAAAATATACTATATTTCAATTGCATAAGAGATAAAGATCAAATTTAATCCGCTATCGATTTGCTGATGGATATAACCTTGGCCAACAAGAAATGCTTGACCTTCTACTTTTACATTTCTTAGTCGCCAAATAACACAACCAATCTTAAAAAATTAATTTCTCAAAATACAAACATGTGATCTTGTCTGAAGATTTCATAAAGAACCTATATATACAACTGCATTAACCAGAATTAACTACTTTTTTCAGCAGTTGATTACTGATTAGGTTAATCATTATGGAGAACCAGACCATTGTTTTTCAAAATAAGCAGTTCCAGCTGGTCAAATCGCCAGTACCTGAGCCTGGACCCAATGGTAACCCAACATTAAAATTTATTTATTGTTGGAATTTGACCGGAAATTGGTATTAACTAATTAATTTTATATTTGTTTTGCGCAGATGCACTAGTTAGAATCGATGCTGTTGGAATTT
>JAAFCF010005931.1:18201379-18218514 GCA_013389785.1 Helicorthomorpha holstii | reverse complement strand
AAATTCCAACAGCATCGATTCTAACTAGTGCATCTGCGCAAAACAAACAAATCAATTAATTAATTAATACCAATTTCCGGTCAAATTCCAACAATAAATAAATTTTAATGTTGGGTTACCATTGGGTCCAGGCTCAGGTACTGGCGATTTGACCAGCTGGAACTGCTTATTTTGAAAAACAATGGTCTGGTTCTCCATAATGATTAACCTAATCAGTAATCAACTGCTGAAAAAAGTAGTTAATTCTGGTTAATGCAGTTGTATATATAGGCTCTTTATGAAATCTTCAGACAAGATCACATGTTTGTATTTTGAGAAATTAATTTGTAAGATTGGTTGTGTTATTTGGCGACTAAGAAATGTAAGAGTAGAAGGTCAAGCATTTCTTGTTGGCCAAGGTTATATCCATCAGCAAATCGATAGCGGATTAAATTTGATCTTAATCTCTTATGCAATTGAAATATAGTATATTTTGAATGTAGGTCACATTTATTTGACCTTTTGGACGTTGATTGCTCAATGCAATTAATCTGTCAGTGTCTCTCACTTGCACTTGGGAAGACGGTTAAGCTCTTCTTGGCTTCTTCAAAGTCTTTTCCTGTCTGTCTTGTCTTGTCTTTGAGAGTTTGTGTACGTGGGTGAGCGGTTTTCTCAAGTTGATACTGGTTGCGTAAGTAATTTTTCTTAAGAATTAAGTCTTTGTTCAGAAAGTGCTGAGATTGTTGTCTTTGTTTTTAAATACAGTTTTGTCGCGTTTCTTTAGAAATTGTCTTAAAATTGGTTAACAATGGTTTTAATTAACCTTGACAAGGCTCAGATAATTAGTTTTAAGATTTTTTTAATTGTACACTTATTTTTTGAGGAGTTTTTGCCATAGTTAAGAAAGTTTTTCTTTTAAGTTTTTGGTGTCAATTGCAAAGGTTAGTTTTGTGAATATGAACTACATTGTGTTTTGGACCATGGGCTGTTGTTGACTGGATGTTATTTTTGTATTTTGTCGACCTTCATTATCATGTTTTTTACAGTATTGAGTTTAGTTTTTTTTTTTACAATTTTAGACGCTTTTGTCTGAGTTTTGAGAAGTTGTCTACTGCGTTCAGAAAGTATTGGGAATTTTTAAATTCAATTCACGTGTAATTTTGTCTCATTACTTTTTCGACTATGTTAAAAATTTAATAAATTTATTTTAAATGGGTGGATTTGTTTTTAATTTGATTTTAATTTAATTTTTTTAATTATTTTAGTGAATGTTATTGTTTTTTTGTGATTGTGTGGCGTTTGTTTGGCTGTTCAGAAAGAAATGAGAATTTTTCAATGATGTTTCAATGAGCTTTTGTCTCATTAATTGTGTCATTGGAATTCAGTTGTAAATTTTTTTTTAACTTTGTTTAAGAGTTGATTATGAGTATATTTGATGTGTAATTAATTTGTAATTAGTTTATGAACAATTATTCGTGTTTTTTATATAAGAAAAAAAGAAATGAGATTTGTTTAAAGCAGTTTCAATGGAGATTTTTCTCACTACTTTCTGAACAAGACTGAAACTTTCAACAAAATTCTTCTTAATCACATAACACATTTTAATTTTTTATTTTAAAAAGAAAAAATGTGTAATTTGGTTGTTTATAATGGTGATTTAATCTTATCTGATTGTCAAAAAAAAGTGTTGAGACTATTTTAATGTGTTTTCAATGGAGATTCGTCTCAATACTTTTTTGAACATGATTGAAATGCTTTTAATCTTGTTTATTTGTTGATAAATTATGACATGTTTACAAAACTGTTGATTTTTACTTATTTTAATAATTTTTTTTTACAGATTTGGATTTCAGTTTTTTTTCTTCTGTTGACCAATTTGTGGATCTGAAATGGCAGCTGAAAATTTGTCTGTAGTTTTGAAGGCAGTGGACCAAATTGTCTTGGTAAATCAATCAATGAATGAAAAAAAACCAATCAAATGTTGTAATTGGTGAATTTATTTGTAGGAAAACCGACCAGTTCCAGTTCCAAAGCCTCACGGTAAGTTCTTGATCCTCTTTTTGCATTGATTTTAAGAAAGAAAACCAATAATCGACATTTTTGGATTTTAGAGGTCTTAATCGCCATTAAGCATGTGGGAATATGTGGATCTGACGTTCACTACTGGAAACACGGTCGAATTGGTAGTTTTATAGTCACTGGACCAATGGTTTTGGGTCATGAACCAAGTGGAGTCGTCGAAAAAGTTGGCTCTGAAGTCACCCATTTAAAAAAAGGTAATTTGAAGTACAGTATTTAAAAAAATGTTACTTAATTGATAGAAATAAATACTTAGGTGACCGAGTGGCAATCGAGCCAGGTGTCCCATGCATGAAATGCACTCACTGTTTAACCGGAAGATACAATTTATGCCAGGAAATGATTTTTTGTGCCACTCCACCTTATGATGGAACTTTATGCAGATATTTTGCTCACCATGCAGCCTTTGTACACAAGTAAATTGGATTAAATTGACCAATTAAGTTAACAAAAGCGCCTAATTTTCATTGAATTGTTAATTTAAGAATTCCTGATAATATGAGCTTGGAAGAAGCGGCTCTAGTTGAGCCTTTGGCAGTGGCTGTTCACGCTTGTAGACGCTCAAATGTTGGCATTGGCAAAACTGTGTTGGTCACCGGTGCAGGACCAATTGGTTTGGTTAATCTAATGACAGCTAAGGCAATGGGTGCTTCAAAAGTGGTTGTTACTGGTTGGTATTTGATGATGACCCAATGAATGTTTGAGTATTTATTTTGGTTTTGTGACAAATAGATATCTTGCAAAACCGTTTGGACTTTGCTACGAAACTTGGAGCTGATCATGTATTGTTGACGAGAAAAGAGGACACTGTGGAGACCATAGCTCAAAAAGTGGTTAATTTGCTGGGTGGTGAAGGCCCAGACATCACTCTGGAATGCAGTGGAGCGGAAGTTAGCCTCAAAGTTGGATGCAATGTAAGGAATTACTGATCATTATTGATTTTCTGGACTGTTTTGTTGACTTTGATGGTGTTGTTTTCAGGCCACCAGACCTGGTGGAATTGTTGTTGGAATTGGAATGGGACCACCGTCTATGAATGTGCCTTTTGTAGCCACACTTTGCAAGGAAGTTGATATCAGAGGAATATTTCGTTATGCCAATTGGTAAATTGTATTGTTTTTAGTTAAAATTATTAGCAATTGTAGTTACTGTTGCATTTTGTAGTCATCCAACTGCTATTGAGCTGATTGCTTCAGGCAGAGTAAACGTAAAACCTTTGATCACTCATCGATTTCGATTGGAAGAATCAGTCAATGCTTTTGAAGTTGCCAGAACCGGAGCTGGAGGAGCTGTCAAAGTTCTCATTCAATGTGAACAGTAGTCTCGAGCATTATTAAGAAAGCAAAACGATATCGACAATGTACGAAGAAAAATATTAACCAGTTGATTATTTTGATAACGTTTTTTTATTAACAAAAGTTTATAGCAGGTTATTCAATTCAAGCTTACAAAGCAATAAGATTAAGTGACAAATTAAATGTGACTTTTCTTAAATGATGACAGCGAATGTTTTTATAAAAGTAGCACAATAAAGTAGTCAAGATGGACAGGTAAGTTACAAGTTCATTATTTTGTTAGTTGGAGCTTTGTTTGAATGAAATGTAGTTTAGGTTCTGCACATCATTGAAAGCTTTGCTAGTTTAAATTAAATCCTTGGTTAGTCATCAGCTACAGGAGGAACTTTGCTTTGCTTTGAAGTAATCCAATGAAGGTAGGACACAAACTTTTACTTAATAGGTAATTTTGTGTATGAAAAATGTGTATTGAAGTGCAAAATTTGAATTGAGTGTTAGTTATAGAGACAATAACTTATTTATTGGTGTTGAATACTAAAATTTTAGTTGTTGTGCAGATATTAGGTGATTTAAGTAGGTTGAAAATGGTGTAATTGAGGCTCCCAAGTTCCAAAATGTGTCATAATTCTGAGGTATTGAAGACTTAAGGTTCTGAACTTGGTCTACTGTTGCATTGACGAATGGTAAATGCAGTCAGAACCACAGGAAAGTAAAGTTTAAGGAATCTTAAGATGAATGTTTAAGAGAAGTAAGACGTTGTATTATGGATTTTGTTTTCATTGGTTGTGAGTTTGTCCACTATGAAGCTTAGCACTTATTGTTTTGAGTGTTTTGTGCAGTTGGATTTCTTAATTCATTAACAAGAGACTTATCTTTGGTGCATGGTCACTTAGAATCCATGTTCAAAGTAAGTCTAACCAATGTTTTAAGTGTCCTACAGTGATTTTGGACTTTAAACATATGGGATGTGTTTCTGGAGCAAAAAGTATTTGGTGTAGTTTAGTTTTCTCCGTAATGTGAGCGATGAACATCAGGGCATTTGAGTTTTCTGATAAGTTTTACTCGTTACTCTTGTACATGAGTAACTCTTAGTCATTATTTAAAAACTTATTCATAAAATCAGAGTAATTTTCATCAATTTCTTGTGTATTATCAGTATATGTTTTGTATTATCTTGATCGATTCTCTAATAATTAACGAGTAATGAGTGATGAGTCAATTACTTCAAAGTAATTAATGAATGTAAGGTAATCAAATGGATTAATTGTTGGAGAAAATCTCACTCAAGTGAAAGTTTACTCAACACGTAATTATGTTAATTATATTTAATTGTATTGATTGATTTAATTTTGATCTTAATTAGCAAGTTAGTGGGTCAAACTGGGTTGTCTTGATCCATTAAGTTTCTTTGATTTTCTAATTCAGTTAAGCTTGTATTATCTGGCATGTTTCTTCTGATTGATTTTTTTGGTTTCTTTTTTGGCAAAATATCCTCCAATGATTTTAGCAATTTTGTCAAATGAACTTCATGCATATTGTTGCAAAGAATCCACAAAAAAAACCAATCCCCAATATTATACTCAACTTTATCAAGCAAATGTCTCGCAGTTTTGTTTTTAATTCCTAACCATTGACTTTTAGCCACCACTTTCCTAATTGGTTCAATCAGGAACACAATGAACCAAAAAACCAGATTTATCCCAGTTAAAATGGCTAAAAGTAGCAGCCAAAACATGAGCAGAGCAAATAGCTTTTCATTGTAGACATTGTATGGCATAACACACAACACATCATGGACTTGGACACTTCCACCAACTCCAAAGTCATAGTAAGCACACTTGACCATTCGTGGAAACACAGACATGAACACATCACTTCTGGTCATGTAGTTCACGAAATAGTTGGACAACGACTTCCACGTTAAAACCTCAAACTCAGTGTTGAACAGTTTGTTTAGTAAAAAAATGTTTCCAACAACATTTCCAAGATTTAAGCAAACAAAACCAACGTACCACCAACCACTACTTCGGTTCCTCCAGTTTCTTCTGATATATTCACCAGTCAACTTCAAATGTTTCTTGACTTCTTCGTCAGGCATTGAGAACGAGTTGGGACTGTATTTGGCAATTGGGAACTGGAACCCCATTGCCAGGTTGATCATCTCGTCATGTTCCCACTTTTTCCATAACAAATGAGGACATTTGAACATGATGCCTTGCATTAACAACACAAATGGTATCCATTGATAGTAAGTGACGTACTGTCTTTCATCCATGTTGGTCGATTTGTCGATTCCAGGATGAGCGACGTCGATCCCAACTCTGACGTCGTTGTATCGATGAGGAAGCACATAGGAGCTCTGCATCCAACAGTAAATGTTGAGCATTTTCCCTGGAAGATGTAAGGTTGATGAATAACATTGAATCCAATCAAATAATAACAGAACTGCACTGAAGAGTGAGAATAGGAATAACAGGGAGGCTGTGATCCCATAGTGTAATCGGAAAACAGCATCTACTGTTATTATTTTTGATGAAATTTTGGTTGAAAAGTTGGGAATCCATGATATTAGTGTTTTGAGAACTTCCATTTTTAATCTGGTGTTAAAACAGTAATGAAAGGTGGAGTTTGTTGTTGGTTTTTTTTAAAAAAATTGAGAGATTACAAGATGATTGATAACATTTTTTTGGTTTTGTAATGATGAACTTGGTTTATCAGTCAAACAATATGAGCTACTGAAATGCAATACAGTGTAATAATCTTTGTTGTCTGTACTGTGAATGGCTGTAGGTTTATTGAACAAACTAATTTTGAAATATTGATTTTGAGGAATTTGATTAAGGGACTATGAATAGTTCAGGGCTTGGTTTTTAGGAATTTTGACAGAGACCTTGCCCTTTAAAGTAGAAAAATGGCAAAAAAATTAACTTTTAAGATTATTAACTTAATTAAATCACCATAAAACACTCCACATTTTACGTTACAATGCTAATTTATAAAGTTTTTGTAACCATTTTGAAACTTTGGGATCATTTTTTTACAAATGGAGCAAGTACTATAATCTCAGATTCTATAAATCGGATTAGTGCAATAGACGTTCTATGCACTTATCACATTTATGCTGTTTAAAATAGTGGATTTTCCACTTGTTATATTTAAGTACTGTGAATTCATAGAAATTCATTTATTTGATGACATTACCTACATTGTAGAGACTATTTTGAGGTTTCAAATGGCTGTTGTGTTTACATTTTTGGTCAAGATGTTAAAAAAATGACTTTTATTCATGAAAAATATTAACATTTCTTATCAAAATATTGGTTTATGAGAAAAAAATTGCCATTAATTTTTTCAAGCTTTGTTTTGAGGTTTTTTGTGTAATTTTCGAGCATTTCGAGTATTTTTTTATGGGTAAAAAACGCTAAAATTTGTTTTTTGTGTTTTTTATACACAAAAAAGTGTTATGTTTCAGTCTAGAAATAGCGAATTTGTTAAGTACATGTCGATTTACACTTACAAAACTTGTTTTAAAGTAGTTTTTTTAAGTAAATTTATTTTTTATTTCTTTAAAAATGATCATTTTATGGCAGGACATGACGTAGATGGATGTTAGAAATCAATGTCTACAAAAATTATCAGGGTATCTATTTTTTTTTCGAGTTTTATCCATGTTTTTTTTGAAAAATATTTTGTAGTTTGGGTTTTTTTCATTAACAAAAATTTAACTTTGCACTTGAACAATTCAGCTAAAAAAGTAGCTAATGTTTCTAAGACATTAGTTAAGGTTTTATGGCAGTTTCTTCCAAAGACTTGCATTTGGTTTCCGGGACGTACAAATAAATAATCACAATTCCAATGACTGACACAACAGTTCCAACCCACATCATAAATGACTTTCCTAAAACAACACTGAGTTCACCAGTTAAAATGACGTTGACAACTAAAGAAGTGAAGAAAGTTGTAAATGCTGCAAGTGACACTTTGGCTCTGGCAATTGTTGGGAAAAGCTCAGTCATAAGTAGTCCTGGAACTTGTCCTAAACCCAGCGAATATCCAATTGAAGATCCAAACAATCCAATCATTGCCAACCACGAAATCTTATTGGAAGGATACACATCTTGAAGCTGAAGATTAATTGCCAGCGCCAACACTGAAATTGCTGTCACAACAGTTGAACTCAACAGGAACTTCCGGCGACCTCCACAATCAATAGCAAAAGTACACATAATTGAACCAACCAATGACATTGAGGTAAAAATGACACCAGCAACCATATTGTCAATTTGCAAACCAATTGAATTAATCAGCTGAAGTAAAAATGACCTGATACTGTAAACACAACAGAAAACTTGTAAGAAAAAGAGGAAAAGTACCAGCAAAAATGGCTTTCGATAGGGTTTTCGTACAAGATTTATCCATGGAAACGATTGTCTCGATTCCTCTACACTGGAAATAAGTTCTTCAAATAGTTTCTGGTTCAAATTAGGTTCCAAGTCACCGTAAAACCACTGGAGCACATTTTGAGCAACTTCAAATTGTGATTTGTAAACGAGCCATCGTGGAGTGTCCGGAAAGTAGATAAACAACAGAGAATTCATCGTCACAAATGCCATTGAGGCAATTGCAATGTAGTTCCAGTGAAAATAAATGCTGAGAATGTTGATCACTAACATTCCCATTGAAATTCCAAGTTCAATACATGAGATGAGCAGTCCACGGATATTTGGTGGAGCAACTTCAGCCACGTACACCATGTTTGCTGTCAGGACCAATATACCACCAGAACCGTTGAAAAAGGACCCCAAATACAGCATCCATACTGCTCTGGCGTTTATGACGATTAGCCAAGAGATGGAGCAAATGGTTCCTCCTACAATCACTGTGTACTTGCGACCAAACCGGTCTTGTATGAAACCTCCGATGACTCCTCCTAGCAATGCTCCGATGAGAGGTAGACATGTAAACCAAGTGTCAAATTGGGTTGAATTGGTGATTACAAATGGCAGTTTGTCGGCTTCTTTATTGAAATCGTTGATGGCAAATGTGGCGTAGATGAGAATGGCTCCAACTCCCATGCTTCCTAAACAGCCAACACCGGAAACGGCTGCTGCTTTGTGCCAAGGCAAAGACAGAGACTGAGTTTCAATGTCCTCCATTCTCACAATCTTTTAACTCTTGTGTCTGTTTTTGTCTTTGAGTTTTGCAAACTGCTTTTATACACCGAGTTATTACTGAGATACATTTGCCAAGTTTATTTACGTTAATTGCAGTATAAGTAATCGATATGGAAATGCCTCCCTGTTGTTTTTCTTTTGATGATTAGTCTTGATAAGGGGTGGAGAAACTGAAGACTCTTTGGGTCTTTTTAAGTGGCAAAATTTAAGGTGATAAAGTTAAGATGACAAAATTAAAGGTGGCAAAATTAAGGTGACAAAGTTAAAGTGGCAAAATTAAGGTGACCAAGTTAAAGTGGCAAAATTAAATGTGAGAAAATTAAGGTGACCAAGTTAAAGTGTCAAAATTAAGGTGACCAAGTTAAAGTGTCAAAATTAAGGTGACAAAGTTAATGTGACAAAATTAAGGTGACAAAGTTAGGATGGCAAAATGAAAGTGGCAAAGTTAAGGAATACTGCTTGGCTCTCTGATGACCACCTTATTGTCCAAAAACCACATTCTGTCCTGTTGAAAGTTTTCTGTGACTCAGCTATATCTTGTATTTTTTCAGTGCTTTATGTGTGGTACTTCAAATGATAAACGTTGGCTATCGGAGCTAAACTAATGCTAATGTTAACGGAAATGTTATAGGATTGTGTTATGAAATGCTAATGAAATAGATGACTTATTTATTATGTTGCCAGATTGTTGTGTAATGAAAGCATTACTGCCAAGTTTTCTGAAGTGTTGATATTGATATTATGCTGGTAAATAGGATCAATTGAAGTATCCTTTATCCTGATTGAAGTAATCTTGCTATTTTATTATTAAGATTAGAAAAATGGCTTTTGGTTTATTGGAAAACTTAAAAGATTTTACTACAAAAGTGGCATCTTTGTTTCTTCCTATAACGTATAAATTTCTTCTAACTACTAAAAATGGTTTAAATTAGGTATTATTTCTAAATTACTTAAAAAAAATAGGAAATTTAGGTTTTTTTATAGCCTGGTTTGACTAAACAAACTGAAATAGTCTTTTTTTTTCTTTATTTAAGATCAATTAGGACCTAAAACGACATTACTTGTACAGTTTTTGTACTCCAATAGTTGAAATGACATTTGCCATTGTTACATTTGAAATGAATGATTTATTCATGAATGATCAAAAATAGCACATTAACTGTCATGTGGTTGTAGTTTAATGACGTCATTTTGTAGTGTTACAATTACAGTGAAATGTCATTGTATACCCAATCAATACGCTGTTTGGCGTTGACAGTTGGCAGTTTGACAACATTGCAATATAAATTAAAAAAAGAAACGATACCGATTAAGTATCATGATCGTATCAATCATCTACTGTAATATTTTTAAATGAAATTATTTTTAAATTACTAATTGGTGATGCTTATTATTATTATTATGTGAAACTCAGTGGAAAGACAATAATAATCACAACATAGATTAAGTTATAGGGATTTTTATTGTTACGTAATAAAAGAGGGATACAACACTGGCAAATAAAAGATTATGTAAATTATAATTATAACAGAATTAGTGTTTTTCATTAGTTTACTATTTCAGTTGCTCAGTATTGAAATTTTTATACAAATTGTTAACTAAATAAACAAATCAAAGGGAAAAATAACAGAGAAAGTTAATTATTGAAAGCAAATATTTTCTAATAGAAGTGAGCGGAGTGACGTCTTTAATTGTTGGTGACGTAATAGAAGTGACGCAATTACTTTCATTGCAAAGTACATCATTTTTATGGGGAAAAATAAACCATCGCTTTTTAACATATTTATGAAATTTAGTAATATAATCGCATTCACAGCTCCAATTGTTATCGTGAATTGTCAATTGAAACAATGACGTCATATTAGTTAAATTCCATAAAGGAAAAGTGGACAATTGGTTGCCATGGAAATACAGGGTGTGCAAAGATGTTTGTTTGTCTAAGAAATTGTCAGGAATGAAATTCAACTGATTATTATTTAATCTTAATTCATTCAATTTAGTTAATTTATTAAAGATTCTTTCAGGCAATGTCTTTAAGTTGTTGAAACTTAAGTCAATAATTTCAAGCTCAGTCATTTGGTCAAAGGTCAATTCACTAATTGAGTTTATGTTTGAATGATTAAGATAAAGTTGTTTAACGTTGAAATAGTTTGAGAAATTCCCATCAATAATTGGGAAATTATTCCCATCTAACCAAACAGTGATTTTAGATTGTGAATTTTGGATTTCATCATTTTTAAAATATTTTGGTATTTGATTTGCATTTGAATTTGAACAATAAAGATGGACAATTGAGAAATTTGCAGTTGAATAACAATAACATGGAAATGGACATTTAAATTCACATTGAAAAGCCTTGACTTGTGGTTCATTATAAATTGAATGGTCAGCAACACATCGATTGCTTTTATTGTAATTTGATTCACACATTAGATTTTCAGTTAACATTGGTGGCAATTGCTCTGGATTATATTTGAAATTCAATTCACATGGAAAGTCAACAAGTGAAGGATTTGAATTAGGATTGGCCATCCATGCATTTTCACAACTACAAATAAATGGATTTCCTGATAAAGCGAAACTAAGTGAGGGGTATTTTTGCATTGGGAATACTTGTATCTGGTTATCAGACAAATAGATGCGCAGAATTTCTTGATCTTTACTTAATTCATCACTTTGAAACTTTAATAAAAAGTTTGAAATTAAATTATTATATAATTGCAAAGTTCGTAAACTACGAGGCCATTTGATTTTAGTGATGTTAGTTAAAAAGTTGTCGCTGAGTGAAACATAAGCTAAACTTGAATTGCAATTGTCACACAATGGATAAATTTCCCTGATTTGGTTCTTCCACATTAGCAAATATTTTAAGTTTGGTGAAAAATGGCTGAGATTAACAGCTGTTATTTGATTGTAATTCAAAACTAAATCTACAGCATGTAAATTTCTCCAATTTTCATTGATTGATTTAAGTTGATTATTGTTAATAGCAAAAAATTCAATCAACGGCAAATTATCAAAGGCATTGTCTTCAATTAAACTGATTTTGTTGTGATGGATTTCAATTCTCTTCATTGCTGTGTTATGGAAATCAGAGTTTCTAATGGACGTTATATTGTTATATGAAATTTTAATAACTTCCAAAGAAGTCAAATGTCCAATTGGTGGAATTTGCTTCAGTTTATTGCCACTTAAATAAAGCGTGGTTAATTTGACATTGTGTTGAAAAGCTCCAGGCTCAATTAACTCCAGTTGACAATTACTTATATGAAGTTCTTGTAAATCTTTTAGCAGGCAAAATGAGTAATTCGTAATTCTTTTTATGGGATTTTCACTTAAAGCAAGTTTTTTAAGTCCATAATTGCAAGCGTCGTTAGCCACACAGCCATTTTCCAATCCAAATCCAATCTTAGTTGCATCTTCAATGTTATTCTTATGCAAACGCAATGCTTTTAATTTTATAAAGTAGCAAAAGAAATTGTCTTTGAATTCAATGATTTTGGTATCAGTAAACGAAACTTCTGTAATTGATTGTTGTAAATTAATTTCACCATCAAATTTGCATTCATTTTTTATAAATTCAGTCATTGTTGTTTCTCTCAATGCGATTGGTTTACTTTTATCTTGAAAACAAACAGTCAATCGTATGTCAGTGACATTGCATTCGTCAAACATTTTCGCGTAATTTTCTATCTTATTTCCTGAAGCAAATTGAAGTAAATTGAAAGCAATTAAAACCGAAACACACAAACAGCAAAAACGGATCAATATTTTGGTCGCCATTATTGATTTTGTTTGAGTAAATCGATTGTCACTTTTTTACTGCCTTTATAAACCTGAATAATAAGAAAAATCAAATTTAAAATACAATTTTATTTGATCAAAGAGCTGTTTATAAACATTTGCATAAAAGATTAGGACCAACAATTGGGGCATTTTTACATTAATTAAAAATCTCTTTGACATTGGATTTTATACAATGATCCATAGATCTTCAAATGCGAATCAATTTTAAATTAAGACATTGAAATATGCTAAACTGGGTGATTTTCAATAAGAAACGTGACTAATCTACATTAATTCTAATAGCGATTTGTCTCATTTTGGTTTTGCTGGAAGAAAATTGCATTGAATTTAGAAATCACCCTGTACAATTAATGTCTAGTTATGTTTACTATAAGATGATACTTTTTCTTAACCTTGGATAAAGATGTTCACCCCATTTTCTCTCCTCCAGCTCCTTAAGAAGTATCAAATTTTTCAATGATATTTAAAATGTTCACAAATATAATTTCTCTATTTTTTTTTATTAAAAGTTTAAACATTGGAGTCAACATCTGTGTCGTTGACTAATAACTACTAAGAGTTAATGGCTAGTTAATTTTTTGATAAGAGTTTGTCTAGTTTTTAAAGCATTTATCTTATTTATTTTCTTAACCAAAGCAATTTTTTTAGCGTGGTAAAAAAAGTAACGGGAAAAATCACCATTTGCACTTGCAAGATTTAGTCTCAACATTTAAATTAGTGTAGTAAAAGCAAATCTTTCAGTTCATAAAATCACACAGTTTAGTTGAATTACATCCACAAATATATGGAAAAGGTTTGCACAATTTTAGTTTCATGTTAAAAGAAATTAATATTTTTAAATAAGATCTTATTTAATCATCTTCTTTCTTAATTAAGAAAATTCCAACTATAATGAAAGATTTTACTTACTTTTAAGTTTTTGGATGTCGTTTTCTTTTTCCAATTCAAGTTTATGTTGTTATTATTAAATGTAAGTCATCTTATTGCTTTTTTTTTTTAAACAGAAAGTGTAGTTAATTAATAATAAAAAGACACTTGAGAAATCAACGTTTTCCTTATTAAATAATGCAAGTAAGACGACATTAGATTATATAATGAGACTGTTTGATTGTCAAGTACTCGTACAGTGTATATTGAGTAGCTCAGTGATGAATTACACAGACTGATCAGAAGATCAATGTAGCTCATATGTGACACAATCTATCAATAGTTGAGTAAATCAGTTTTCAAATGTGATTTCATACTAAGTTTTGATAACAAAATTCAAGGACGTTGTTACTGTTTTTAAATGCATTATCTAAAGCCGATAAAGAAAGATTTATTTTGTCTGTTAAAAGATTTGCAAGATCTTCGTATACGAGAAAGCCAATTGGACTTGATTTAGCCTGGAGCTTTTGAACATAATGTCAAGTTAACTACTCTTTATTTAGATGGCAATAGACTAAAGCAAATTCCACCAATTGGACCTTTGACTTCCTTGAAAAATCTCAGGCTTTCATATAAAAATATAACGTCCATTAGAAACTCTGATTTCTATAACAACGAAGCAATAAAGGGCATCGATCTTCATTACAACAAAATTAGTTTAATTGAAGACAATGCTTTTGATAATTTGCCATTGATTGACCGTTTTTATATGTGCAATAATCAACTTGAATCCATCAATGAGAACTTTAAGCGGTTCAATTATTTGTCCGTTTAAGTTAAATGTAAATAAGACGTAATTAAAATTCAAATTTTAGTTTAATGAACACTTATTAATTGTTCTACAATGTTAATGTTAAACAAAAGTTAAATGTAAAGTTCAAAGTTGGTTAACACAAAACATTGCAATCGATTTTGCAGTTGAATTGAATATAAACTTTTTTCTTTTCAGCACATGGTTTTTATATTGAGGGTTGATACTGGAGTCCTCCTTGTGATTGGCCGACAGAATTTTACCACGACAAACACCCTTCTTCCAGGAGTTTTACAGAGGTCGCCAGAGGTCCTCCCCATTGAATTCTCTGAAACGAGGTTATTCTTTTGCTATTTGTATCTAGAAAGAAAATCATTAGTATATTTTCTTTAAACATTTTACAGTCACATGGTGGTCGGTGTTAAAGTGTTAACCTCGTGGTGATTTTTTATGATTTGGTTATTTGTTTATATGAAAATTGACATGTGTTTGTTTTTTAGAACTGGTTGTGATTTTGACTCGTGAAAAGAAACAATTAAAAAGCAATAAAAGTTTGGTCCAGTGTAAGACGTATTAAGTTACAACTATCTGCAGCTGGTTTTATGTGAGTTTTTTTTAACTTTGTATTTTGAATGTTTATTTGTGTTAAAATGTATACATAAATATGTGAATAGCTAAATAAACAATATTTTTTAAGTATAATGATTGTAAGTAAATTGATTAAGTAAATTGAATACATTGAATTATATAACTTTATTAATTATCAACAGTGAGCATTTAACTCAACTGTTGACACACCTCAGGTGGACATAAAGCCCCCACCTTTTGCAAGTCCTTAGACTCAGGCAATAAACCACGCATCGTTCAACTACGTTTCTCTCGTCAGTCAACGATCAACCCACCACAGCGGACCCACTTACGGCCATCACTCGTACTGCTAGGGCCTCCCGCTGTATCATCGTAGCTACGCCTGTATTTCACGACAGGCCGCCCGCTACACCTTCATTACATTTGTTTCCTGAATAGCATTTTTGACCTCTTCCTCCCTGCGGAAGGGTTTCCGCTATCACCACAACATTAGCGAAGTTTATCACCATGGCAACCACAACAAATGCCACCATCAAAAGCTTAAAGATCAGCAGTGTCATTCTGAAACTTTTAAAGTTCAAAAAACATTAACATTTTTAACTAAATTTTTATAAGTTTTAAGGAGGAAGTGGAAGTGGGAGGAGCAAGAAAGTTGTAATGTGTCAGTGCTTTTCTATAATAGACAGCTTTATACAGGGTGATCAAAAAGTCTATAATCTCCTCTAATAATTTTGTGCGGTTTGTAGAGTGATGTAAACATTCATTGCCTAGTTGAAGGGGCAATCAATGCTTTGTCTATGTAATTGACTGCAGCTATAAGCCCACTCTGCTAGGCAGCTACACGTACGTTCTAAATGACATATTGAAACTAAATCCTAGTTGAAGGGGCAATTAATGCTTTGTCTATGTGATTGACTTCAGCTATAAGCCCACTCAACTAGGCAGCCACACGTACGTTCTAAATGATATATTTAAACTACATCCTAGTTGACGGGGCAATCAATGCTTTGTCTATGCGATTGACTGCAGCTATAAGCCCACTCAACTAGGCAGTTGTGTGTAGTGCAAAGATTTCTTAATAGTAAAAAGTGTCATTTAAAGTTAATTACTTGATTAGTATAACTAATAACAACTAAATATTAAAATAAAATGCTAGTTTTACTTTTGAATTGTCTTTTGAGAAACAAACTGGAGCAGCAAAACAAAGGCAAATGCAATTGTAACTTTTGTTGATTGCAATTGGATGACTTTGGATTCAACCAGGATATCATTTTACACTCAGTTTTACACTCAGCTTTTATACGAAACTTTCATATGGCAATGAATAATTAACTTTACATTGCTGAATTATTCACTTCTGACGTTTTAGTTTCTCATATTTCATGTCATCAAATGCAAACAAACTCATTCATTATTCATATTCATTGTATTCATTTCTGCAGCTGCTGTTTTTTTACCATTGAATAATCATTTTGTCATTGCAAACAATAATATTTTCGTATTCGTCATTTAATATTTACATAAAATTGCATTCAACCAAATAAATTCACGTCGATTAGTTAACATTTTATTCAATTTTTAAAGAAACCGTTCGTTAAATTTTCTAAAATTTAATGTTAAGCTTTTCTAAATGTTTTTGTGCTGTTCATGTTTTTAAATGACTTCCGTATTTTAGTCTGTCAAATTTAGTCTTGGGACGTTTTATTTTGATTATTTTTAAGCAAATTATCAATTAAATTTAACGAGTTAAGGAATTTTTATCATTAATTGTTTAGTCTCTTCAATAACTCATAGAAGGCGCCCACATCAGCTGTTTATTATAAAAGTCGTAGAATTTTCTTGAATTTATTTTCTTCTGAAATCGCAGCGACGCGCGACGAGTAAAGTTATCTTTTTTTTTTTTTAAGCAAAAATAATTTTCAATTTGTAATTTCAAATGAATGCGATTGACTTTTCAATGTAATTATTTTTATTTAATTAACAAAAACTCACAAAAAAAAAAAAAAAAAAACATTTTTTTTTTGCCATTTGAATGCCCTCAACCTTCCCCATTTCAGGGGTGAGGGGTGAGAGTGCATACCCTCTAGGTCTTAGAGTTGGGATCTAAACATAACATGTCATCACCCCACAGTTTACATACAAGTCCTTTATTACATTTGTTTCCTGAATAGCATTCTTGACCTCTTCCTCCCTGCGGAAGGGTTTCTGCTATCACCACAACATTAGCAACGTTCATCACCATGGCAACCACAACAAATGCCACCATCAACATTCTAAAGATCAGCAGTGTCATTCTGAAATTAAAAAAGAACAAAAGTCAATGCCTAAAATACTACACATCTTTCTACTAATCCACAGCCTAGTCAAAGTGGCTGTTAATGCTTTGTCTATTTGATTGACTGCAGCTATAAGCCCACTCAACTAGGCAGCCACACGTACGTTCTAAATAATATATTTAAACGGAATCCTAGTTGAAGGGGCAATCAATGCTTTGTCTATGTGATTGACTGCAGCTATAAGCCCACTCAACTAGGC
>JAAFCF010005931.1:18146520-18171994 GCA_013389785.1 Helicorthomorpha holstii | reverse complement strand
TCAATCGGAAGTTTAACATTTAACTTTGGCTGCGATTCACTCTCAAGAAATCGCACAAAAGCTTCAGTCAATGACTGTTTAGCTGCTTGGTTTTTGGCTGGTGAAACTGGTGGTGGTGGTTTTCCACTTAACCAGCTGATCCAACCAGCTCTTGTTTCGTCCAACCCAGTCTAAAAGCAAAACAAAACGTTAATTAGATGAATTTGATGAGCAAAAATGTTGATGATGATAATTAACTCTTTCTCTTTCGTCTTTGCTGAAATCTAAAACGGTGGCTATGACTCTTAAAACTTCTTTCTGTTGACCGCCTGCAACTGTAATGTAACCCACCATTAAATTCTTCACAATTGTCCTAGAAAATTATTCAAAAACAATTAGTTCAAAGTTAAGAAAATGTTTTAACTTTAGCAATTTACTTGTCAACGGTGACGTCAGATCGGCTTCTCATCAGCTCGATTTGAGCTTTTGCTTTCTCCAAAGCTCCTTCTTGATATTCAACTGAAAAATAATTATCATGCAAAAACATTAATCAATAATTATAAAATGAAATCATCACCTAAGTCGTCCAAAATCACTTGGACGTTTCTTAATACTTTTAAGAAATTGACCTGCCATTTCCTCATTGACTAAAACACTTGTTAAATTTTCCAAATTTCAGAAAAACTCCTACAATCGCTTCTAAATGAACTCTTTAAACATTTTAGCTGACTCTGAAATCATCACATCTTAAAAAGCTTTTATCATAAACTACACTCGGATCATCATTAAGGTTCTTAAATCATCAAAAACAATCCTCAAAGCAGTTAAATCACTATTACGAGAGCTAAAACCATCGTAAAGTGTCGTGAAATGATCATCACAATCCTAAAACCATCTTAACGAGTTTTCAAAAGAAGATTAGAAGCTCTAAAAACATCGTAAGGAGCTCCATAAGCACTATAAAAACTCAAAAAATATCACAAGGAGCTCTATAAACGTTATGTGGAGTTTAAAACTAACACTAAAGATCTTTTAACATCTTATGAAGCCCCAAAACCACCATAAAGAAACATAATATGCGTCAGAAACTGTTGCAAGAGCTCATATAATGTCAAATGAAGCACTAATAATGTAACATGAAGCTCTAAAACGTTGTTCATTGCCTCTAAAAACGTTAAATGATGATTGTAGGACGATTGTATAAGTTGCAAAAATCTTGACGAGACTCGTACACCTCACAAACACCTTCAAATTCATCTTAAAAAACTCAAAAAATTATAACAAGGACCTTAAAATCAATTAAATAGCCTTAAACGACACTTCACATAGAAAGTTTAAAATGAGTTAAGTTCACAAACTGTTAAAATCAGCTAATATTAAAGATTACCATGTTCTTTAAGCATCTGAATTGTTTCTTCTTTGCGATCCAGTTGTTCAGTGAGACGTGAAGCAGCAGCCAAAGCTTCATTAGCTTCTTGTAACTGATTCTAAAAATCCATCAACAAATATCATATTAACCAAAACGTCAAAGTACGAGTTATTAAATGAATTATTACGTTGACACATTCAAGTTCAGCACCAAGTCGCAGACATTCTCCTTTTTGCAGACGTAAAGCACTTTCACACTGACTTTGATAAGTAGCGATGTCTCTTCGTTTTTCTAATCAAAGTTAAAACGCATTTTAGACTCGTTGGAAACAAGATTTTAAGTAATATAACTGAGCTAACCTTCTTGTATTTGCTCTAACACTACTTGTAAAGTTCTCAAAGCAGCTGACTTTTGGGCCAGTTGATCTTCTAAAGTGGAACTTTTGTTGAGAGCCATGTCTCTCTGTTCCATCACACTTCGCAGCTGTTCTTGGAGACTTTCAACCTGCAGTGAGGCATGTTGACTAAATACAAAAGCCGTTATAACATCTCTTAATTTAAAGTTTAATAGTTAATAATGTCTTAAGTGCATTACCTAGCCACACTATGATTTGAAGTTGCCATTTGAATTCTGTCTTCAGCCAGAGCCAGTCTGGTCCTCAAATCCTTTTCTCTCTCTTCAGCATTCAATGCTTCTTGTGTGTATCCATCTTCCACATGAATCAGATGGTTCCTCAGCCTCTCAACTTCCCTAATCAGCCTTTCTTCCTTATCCTTCATAGCTCTCATCTGTTCTTGCATATGCTCAATCTCAGCATGCTTGTGATTAAGAGCCAACAGAGTCTGGTCTCTCTCAGCTTGGAAACCCTGAGCCCTTTGTCTCATCTCTTCACTGTCTTTCAGCAACTTTCTTATATTGTTTTTCTCTTCTTCTTCTCGGTTGGTGCTGCTTAGGGATCTCTGTTGCTCTACCAATCGACTCAGAGTCTCCACTTTACCTCTCAAAGCCTTCAGTTCAAACTCTCGTTCTTGCAACGTCACACTAAGAGTGGAGTTAGTCTCCTTTAACAAAGCAATTTCCGACCGAAAATCCTCCAATTTCGAGCGAAGTTGAGCGTTTTGGTCCCGGACTCCAACTGTTTCTGCTCTGCTGCTCTCTAGTTGGCTTGATAAATGGATGAGACGCTGATTAATCGCTAAAACTTCCTCTTCCTTGCGTTTAAACAGCTCTTTGGAACTTTCAATTTGACGCATCTTCTCGTGAACCTGGCAATCTTTTTCGTAAAGAAGCCGGTCTTTATCTTGCATCATTTGATGGAACTTTTCAAGTTCTTGTAACTTTGCAGTCCAATCGTCTCGGTCTACACGAACGGTGGAACTGGCATCTGGATTAACTGACAAATCTGAAAAATGTAAGAAGAAATGAGCATTTAATGTCATTCATCTTGCTTTAGTATTAACAGACTAGTGTTTAAATATGTTTTTACCTTGATCTCCTGTCGGTTCTGTTTTTGCCTGATTATCTTCCTCTAAAAGCCTGTTGTACCGTTGTTGTAGTTGGTCCTGCTGCTGCTCCAACTGAGCCAACTTCCCTTGCAGAGCCACCGCCTCATTCTGTGAATCCAAATAAGCCATCTGCTTCTCATCTATTTTCCTCAGAAGCTCTTCATTCTGCTGCTTTAACAGCTCAAACTTGTTCTTCTCCGCCTCAATAATAGCCAGCGTTTTCATCAATTCTGAATGATAACTTACACTCTCTTGATGCTTTTGATTAACAATGGCGATTATCTGCTCTTTCTCCGCCTCATAAGCCGAAATTTTCCCCTTTAAAACCTCAATATCACTTAAAACAGAACCAGAAAAACCTCCAGAACCTCCATCCTGAATTAGCGCTGTCAAAGTAGTGTTTTTCTCCTTCAAAGCTGCGATTTCCAAGTCTCTATCAGCCAACAAACGAGACAAGTTCTGCAAGGCTTTCTTGCCAACATCATCATTATTCGCCGTCGCCAACTGCTCGCAATCTTTCTGAACTTTAGTTAGAGCAGCTCTCTCAGCTGAAAGTATGTTTACCAAGCGATGAACTTCGGTTTTTAAGTTGCTATTCTCCCTAGTTTTGTCGTTCAAAACGGCCATCATTCTAGCTCGGTCCAGCTCCTCGTTTTTAACCTGTTCATCCAGCTTTCTCTGCAGTTCTGCTTCTTTCGTCTTGGCAACTTCCAGCTCAGGATCCAAATTCTCCTTATACACCTTAAGAATGTTCTTTAAACTCTCAATTTGGTGCTCTTTTTCATTTACTTGAGCTTCCAACTTGCCAATCATCAGCTGCAACTCCGAAACTTGCTCTTTCAGCACGGAACTCGAATGTTTGGTCTTAATATTTTCATTTTCAGCGGTTAAATCTTTTAACTGTAAGCTTAAAGCGTCTCTAGATTGTATTAACTTGTCAATAGCTTGCTGGTGTTGATTATCTAGTTCTTCTAAGTTACTTTCAAGGGAATCTCGTTCCAATATCAAAGCAGCATTGTCGACTTCCAGCTGCTTTGTGTGCAACTTCAACGTCTCTAGTTCCTTACTGTCGTCCGTTTTGTTAGCTAAAGCTTCAGACTCTGCTTGTAAAGTCAGTTTCGTCTTTGTAAGTTCTTCACACAGTTCGTGGTTCTGTTTTTCCAGAGTTTCGCACTTGCAGTTCAAATCAGCGACTGCGTTTCTCAACTTTGTCAACTCTTCAGACTCAAAATCAGCCATTTTTTGACTTTCTTTCTTCAACTAATCATTCATTGACATTAATAAAATGGCAAACGAATAACTTAATTCAATTAAATAATTAAAAACAAATTACTTGATCGACCTTTGATAAACTCTTGAGATCTTTGCTGCCATCGGTCACCAAATTCAGCTGATTGACCGGCACTAAAACAAACAAATGTGACAATTATAAATACAAATGTCTTAAAAACACCAATAATTATAAAACAAAAAGAAAATTACTGTCTTCAGCTAAATTCTCAGACATTTCCATTCAATGGGTTCACAGTCGATCATCAAAATTATCATGTAAACAAATGACAGTCATGTGGTTATGTGACGTGTCGACTGCAACAAAACCAATCATATTTTAGAAATTTTTCAAAATTAAATCGATAAACTATTAAAATAGTAACTGAACTAGTATAACTTAACCTTGCTTGATTCAAATGAACAGAATTATATTGACATTTTTACCTTAATTCCGTTTAGCAACACTGCACCTTCACAACAAGCAACAAATTCTAATGCGCCATTTGCACTGTTCTTTTCCTATAGTTATCGAAGGGAGAAATCAATTTTGAAGTTGTAATATTTAAAAGACGTAAGTAGATACTTGAGATTTTTATACTTTTATGACTGGAGCATTATTAAAACCTACTGTCATTGCATTTCTTAATCAAACTGATTCGTAATTTGGAAATTGTAATGCATCACTTTTTAGTAAACAACACAGTAAACACTGACGTCAATTCGAATAGTCTGACATAATGTGATGCAACCCGGCTTTTGAAGTTGAAGTCTGACTTGAAGCGAAATCTAAAACAAAAATTAAAAAGAATTAAGTGATTTTACGTCTTGTTTTTATGTTAAATAAAATTAAAAATAAATTATAATTAAAGCTTAATTAATAAAATGTTAGTTAAAGTACTTTTTAGTATTTTTGGTAAGAACGACATTGGTCACGCCAGCCAGTTCAGAGTATTAAAATGTTCTATTGAAATGGCTGACCTTACAGGACTTAATGGCGCGAGAATTCAAATATGCAATTTTTTAACTCACTTTTACCAAATAATTTCTCCTCTGATTAAGTTTTCATTTATAAATTTACGTGTTTTGGTAATTATTATTTTTAAAAACAATATAATTGAAATAATATTGGAACTTTTGGTTCTATTTGGAACTTTTATGATAAGTTATGTCCAAGTTATGATAAGTTATGGGACAAATCGTCATTGGAACTGATGAGAAATAGTCTCAGTTCTTTTTTAACACTTGTTTTTACAAACGCAAGAAAGAAATGAGATAAATCGTCATTGAAAGTGATGAAAAATAATCTCGGTTCTTTATTGACACTTGTTTTTTTGAAATTGATAATATTTGATCTCATTTCTTCAATGTTACTGTTAAAAAGTGGAAATAAAATCAGTTCAAATTTTGATTAACACAATAATTTCTTCTCTTGTTTTGTTTTCCAGTTCTTTATGTGAAGATAAAGCCACCAACAGCTTTGAAAATGAAGATCAAATCTACAGCTGATTTTACATGGAAAATCGATGGGATTGAAGCAATAATGGAGGATGAATATTTCGTATTAGAAAGCCCAGTGTTTGATTTGAAAAATTATCCATTCAAATCTCAAGCTCTGATTGATTTCAGTGGTGAAAGTGCTTCAGTGTTCATCAAATTCATTGAAGAAAACAAGGAATTGCCATTTAAGTTTTTCCCAAATGGACATTTCATTCTGAAAGATCTGAATGGTGGAAACAAAGATGTTATTCAGCCTTGGGTCTTTCATTTCAGAGGCAAACGTAATGGTTTTGATCATTACACTGGTTGGATCAAAGAGTTCAATAAACTATCGATTGCAAATCCGATTTATGTTAAAGATGATTCAATTGAAATTGAGATTCACATTGAACCACCTTCAATCTCAGAGTCTTACTTCTCCAACGATGGAGTTATAATGTGGAAAATCGACAATTACAAAGACAAAAAGCAAAATGCGGTTGATGGACTCAATCGATGCCATCCGAGTCCATACTTTTATACGTCATCAAAAGGCTACAGAGTCGAAGTACGAATGTGGTTCAATGAAAATGATGATTTGAGAAGGAAAGGATTAGCTCCTTGGGTCAATTTTTTGAATGGAGAACATGATTCATCACTTGATGGACCTTTTTCACATAAAACAACGCTCATTTTGTTCAACCAATCAGATCCATCAAAATATCTTTCTAAATCTATTGAAAGGAAAAATGAACATGGAAATTATTGTTACTTGATTGAACATTTGTCTTATGAAGAAATCGAGAGTGGTGGATTTCTTAAAGATGATTCTCTTTTAATCAAAATCTTAATTCAGCCAAACTGAAACAATTTCTTGGTTCAATTGCAACAAATTCGTTTAATTTTAGTATCAAGACGTTTAAAATATTGTTAATTTGCGTTTAAATGTTTATTTTCTAAGAAATAACTGTAGATAAGATAAAATTTATGGATGTTTTATCATGTTTCAATTGGAAAATAATAAAAACAAGTTTTAGTGAGCTTACAACACTGGCTATTCAATGGATTTGTATCTAAATAGCTCGTTTTGTTATTTACTTTTCATTTTGCAAATAATAAATAAACAAAAACACAATATTTATAATATTTTGTAAACTACTATTTAATTAATTAGACTTTAATAAAAGAAATTGAGGGAAAAAAAATTGTTTAAAAAATAAGCTAGTTATTGAAAAGCAAAGTTGTGTTGGTAAATGTAGTTATCCATGTTCACCAATCAACTTTAAGATTAATTTGCCAATTTAAGCAACAATGATTATTTTTTACAATTTGATTGAATATAGTTGATCACAATGTCACTATTTTACTTATCAAGTGATAAATAAGTTTTTTTTGCTGTAAAATACTGATAAGTTTCTGTAAATTTCTGTTTTTTTGTGGCAGCAAAACACTATACGGTTTGTTTTAGCAAAAAATTTTGCATTCAGAGCAAATACGCATCAATCAAAAAACAAAAGTCCATCTGTTGTCATAAAAGAGTTGAAATATGAATAACAATGAATGAATTGGCAATAAGTAACAGACTGGAAAAGGCTCAACAAGGTAAATGACGCAAACAAGAATGAATATGAAAACGTGTCTATCCAATTCAATGTGAGTAGTTGGAAGTTGTATAAAAAGCTTACACAACATATACTGTAAATCAGCAATTGAATTGAGTTGATCAAGTTGAATTTGAAGTTAAAATAGAAAAATGTTTAAAGTATGTGTATTGCTTTTAGCAACTGTTCTTGGAAGCGTCATTGCAGAGGAAAGTCAACCGGAAATTCCAAGTATGTACCAGTACAGTATTGCATTTCTATAAATCAAGCTCGTACATAAAGTACTGTAACATTTTAAAAGTTTTTAAATGAAATTCAAATTAAACCTCAAAACCTTCAAATTAATTCCCTGTTATGTTTAAAACAACTACTGTAGATTCTCGTTAACACGAACCCCGTTAACACGAAGCAACATTGCGGTCCCGAACTACAGTATAGGCTTTCCCATACATTTTTTGTTCGTTAACACAAAGTAAAACCCCGTTTACACGAACAAATTTTGCTTCTCCAAATGAAAAATTTCATATATCGTCGGCGAAAAATGTAGAGAAAATCAAAATTTTGATAAGTTTTAATGTTTTTATAAAAACCAATACAAATTCAATACATTTTTTGTTTGTTTTTATAAAAAAAAATTCAAATTGAGTTGTTTTTTCTGAAATGCATACATGCATATGAATGCACAAAATGCATAATATTTAGAAATTTAAATTTGGTATCACTTATGATGTAAATAATGATTCAAATATGATGTAAATAGTGAGTTTTAATATGATTTACTCTAAAAAATGTCATTTAGGCCAATATATATTATATCTTGCATGTGTTCGTTAACACAAAACCCCGTTAACACGAACAAAAATCTCGGTCCCGTCGAGTTCGTGTTAACGAGAATTCACTGTACTGAATTTTGGTAAACTGGATTTTCTGGGATTTACAGTCTCTAGGGCAGATTTAACTTACAAAAGTTACGCCATGCTTTTGAAAGGCTATAACTTTAGTAAAACACGTTTGTCATTTATTTTCATCTTAAAAATATTTTAGAGTTCCTAATACACTCTTGCACCCAGGCCCTGCTAAAAAATTAGATGAAGAGTTAAAATTTGATTAGATTTTGTCCAATATCAAATAGCCATATCAACCATGCATATCAGCGTACTGTACTGTATTTTTAATTAATAAATTAATTTGTTGTCTATGATTATTTGTAGTAAATCCACAGTTCAATTCAGTAGTTGACTTGGTCCCACAGCTGGGATACGCGTGTTATGGTTTGTTTTCTTTTAGTTCACTGGACAAATACCTCATTGTAAGTACTTAATGCATAAAGTTATGATATTTATATATAGTATGTAGGTTATTAAAGCTAAAATCCATACTATTTATGTGTATTAAACATGGAAGCTTAATAAAACATGGGGCGCAGTAGAAAGCAACTGGACCGAAAACAAATGTCTCTATTTAAAATTAACTGAAGGGAAAAATGACTTGTATGAAGCTACTACTGGAACTGTCAATTGGACCGTTGTTACCAAGTAAATTACAATTGACTCTATTTTAATAATTTAATTGATCAAAATCAATAACTCTTTTTTTTTTTCTTTTCAAAAGTGATAATAAAGTAATTACTGAGAAGTATTATTTTCAACGTGGTGAAGGGTACGCACATCGTTATCTCTTTACACGAAAGATAAATGGTAAGCAATTTTGGCCAGTGTAGGAATAGGGCTAGACAATATGTATAGTGGAATCCGGTTAATACGAAACGTTCGGGAGCTAGATTTATTTTCGTATTGAACGGATTTTGTTTTAACCGAAACATGCAAAAAATATATATTTTTACTAAAATAACATTTGTTAAAGTACATTAAAGTATTTCCATCATATGAGAATCATTAATGACGTCATATTACATAGAAAATCTACTTTTCCAAAATATTATGCATTTTGTGCATACAATGTGCATTTATTGTATGCATTTATGAAAAAAACGATGCAATTTTAATTTTATTTTATAGAAACAAATAAAAAATGTATTGATTTTGTACTTGTTTTTATAAAAACCTCAAAACATTTAAAAAATTTAATTTTCTCTACATTTTTATACAATTTTTAATTTGGAAAAACGAGATTTTTTTTGTATTAAACGGGTTTTGTTTCGTATTAACAGGCAAAAAAAATGTATGGAAATGCCTATACTTTAGTCAGGACCTCAATATTGTTGCCACTATTGTAACTTAGTCTAATCACTTTAAAAAGAATAAAGAAACGAGACAAATTTGTATTTAGATCAATGCAATTTAATCTCATTTTTTTATTATGTAAAGTAAAATTGCAAATTTGTTTTATAACAAGTAGGAAAAGTTGGAAAGTTTCATTACAGTGAATTCTCGTTAACACGAAGTCGACGGGACCGAGATTTTTCTTCGTGTTAACGGGGTTTTGTGTTAACGAACACATGCAAAATCTAATATATATTGTCCAAACTGACATTTTTAGAGTCAAATTCACATTTTTTTAGAGTCAAACTCACATTTTTTAGAGTCGAAATATTATGCATTTTGTGCATTCATATGCATGTATGCATTTCAGAAAAAACAATGCAATTTGAATTTTTTGTTATAAAAACAAATCAAAATTTTGATTTTTTCTACATTTTCGCCGACGATATATGAAATTTTTCATTTGGAGAAGCAAAATTTGTTTGTGCAAACAGGGTTTTACTTGGTGTTAACGAACAAAAAATGTATGGGAAAGCCTATATTGTAGTTCGGGACCAAAATGTTGCTTCGTGTTAACGAGAAATTTGTGTTAATGGCGTTCGTGTTAACGAGAATCCACTGTATATATGAAATTCCAATCAAAATCTTTGAAAAGGTCATTTGACCAACGTTGATTGCTTTAACGTTAAAGTTAAAAACTTGTAAAAAAAAAGTTGAAAACAGTGTTGCAGTTTAAAAAATCATAATAATTTAAATAAAATTATTTAAAATCATTTAATTAGAAAATGGAATTGATATTTCCTCCGCCGTTTTTCTAATGGAAATCATTTAGATTGAAGAATTTACAATGTTGACTCTTTTCTGCCCAGCTGGACGAAACAATACAAAATCATGTAAGTTTCACACAATTGTAAGTTAATTTTATAACAGTTACTTTCAATGTCCCATTGTACATTGCAGTTGCCATCATTTGGTCCATTGAAGCAAATACAGATGTTTTGGAAGAACTTAATTATGCAAAGAGTTATTTGAATATGTCAGAATCAGATTTCAAAGATTATAATGATTTCTGCTTTAATGATGATTTGTTTTATGTAATGTCTGGTCATGAATATAAAGAGCTATCTTTTTCATAAAAAAGAATCCGGGTGCAAAAAACCATTTGCGGGCCCTAAATTACTTGTAAAGTAAAAAAGAAATTGCAAACACAAACATACCGGTATTTTAATTAAACGAGGAGCCTCCACAGGGCCAACATTACCTTTTACAAGTCGGGGTTTAAAAAAAATTAAAATAATTATTAAACTATTAAGCTAATAAGCAAAATGACCAGCACAATGTAAAATCAAGTTAACTTCAATAACTAAACTTCACCAGATATAACAATAAATTGATCAGTAACCAATTCTTAAATTAGTTAAATGTTGTAATCTTATTATTAATGCCAATAAATGCCCGGATATCAATAAATAGGAGAATTTGTAACTTTAGTTTTCACCAATAATGAAATGAGACTAATTTGGATCGTTCTAAATGCGCGTTTGTCTCATTTGTTTTTTAATTTTTCTTACAGTGATGAAGTAACAAATAAGATCTACATGATTTGTTTATAAATGAAAACAAAAACTGTTTTTTCATGAATTTAACTAAACATTAATATTATTTAGATTGAGAAATACTTGTATAATTTATTTGAAATAAAGGTTATTTGACCTGCAATGGTAGGAATAAGTATTCGTCAAATGTTGTTTCAAAGTTAAGCGTTTTTCTTTAAATCTTATTACATTTTACTAAGAAAAAAACTTTAGAGAAAATTTTATTTTTCACTTGCCAATCTACACTTTGGTGCAATAAAACACTATAATGTTTGCTCTGAAATGTTTACAAACAAATATGTATTCACCAAAAACAAAAGCCCATCTGTTGCCATAAAAGAGTTAAAGTACCGTATGAATAATGATGAGTAAATTCAACAATAACAAGCAACATGAAAATGAAAATGACGTAAACAAGAATGAACATGAAAACGTATCTATTCAATTTAGTAGTTGCAAATTGCATTTAAATACAACCAATTTTTTTGTTATCTTATTGTCAATACATGTAACTTTAGTTTTCATCAATAACGAATTGAGACTAAATTGCATTAATCTAAATGAGCGTTTGTCTCGTTTGCTTTTTAATTTTTCTTAAAGTGATGAGATTTAATGACATGGATTTCACAGATCAATTAAAAATTTGTCTATATCTGTGTATGATAGACATTTTACTAAGAAAAAAACTTAGTAAAGGTTTTATTTTTCACTTACATTATAGTTTGGTGCATTAAAACACTGTAATGTTTGTTTGTAATAGCAACACATTTTCCATTCAGAGCAAATACGCATTCACCAAAAACAAAAGTCCATCTGTTGCAATAAAAGAGTTGTAATAATAATAAGTAAATTCAACTGCTTAGTAATGACGCAAACAAGAATAAATATGAAAAGTGTCAATTCAATACGAGTAGTTGGAAGTTGTATAAAAAGCTTACACAACATATTCTGTACTGTAATTCAGCTATTGAATTGAGTTAATCAAGTTGAATTTGAAGTGAAAATAGTAAAATGTTAAAAGTATTTGTATTTCTTGTAGCAGCTGTTCTTGGAAGTGCTATTGCAGAGGAAAGTGAAGAGGATTTTCTAAGTAAGTATAGCATTGCATTGTTATAAATTAAAAAAAAAAAAAACCTTTTTTTAGTAAGATTGTATTGCGTGTAGAATCTTTCGAGAAAAACATCAATGCAGCGGCAAATCAACTGGATATTCAAAGTAAGTGTAGCATAGTATTTTCATAAATTTAAAAAAACTTTTTTTTTAGTAAAATTGTATTGGTTGTAGAAGCTGTAGCAGCTTTATTTGGAAGCGCCAATACAGAGGAAAGTGAAGAGGATATTCCAAGTATAGTATTGCATTTTCATACATTTTTAAAAAACTTTTTTTTTTTTTGTAAAAGTTTTTTTTTGTTTACAATTTTGAATTGAAACGTTATTTACCCACAAAATCAGTAGAATTTGTACTTAAGTGCAAGTCCTTTTGCTGTTGTTCACTTTGCTCACCCTTGGAGCTCTGAAAACAGTGATTTCCAACCTATTTTGGGTTATGTCCCAATTAAACTTTTCTAAAATTTTTACTTGGGTCCTCTTTGGTACTTGGGTACTCTTTCACTTGGGTCCTGCTAAAACATCTGATAAAGAGTAAAAATTTGATTAAATTTTATAAACCATGCTTAGAGAGGCCTGCGGTCTACAAAAATGATGGTTTTTTCTTTTTTTTTAAAGAAATTTAATTTTTTTTTTTTTTTGGAAAATTTCTTATTATGCAAGAATTTCAAGAAAAAAAAAATTTTTTTTTAGAAAATTTCATTCAAAAAAGTTATTCCTGCCCTGCTGCCATGCAAATTAGCATATTTGATTAATTAATGAATTTGTTGTCTATAATTATTTGTAGTAAATCCAATGTTCAATGGAGCTATTCACATGGACCCAAAGCTCAGATACGCTTGCACATCTGAGTATTTTTATATATTTATGTATATAGATTATTCATATCTCCTTGTAAGTACACTAATTAACAAATAAACTGATGATTTTAATGTATTCAAACTTAAATTCATAAAATTTGTGTATATTAAACATTGAAGTTTAATAAAAACTGGAGCATTAGGAGTTCCAATTGGACTGAATACAAATGTGTCAATATGTATTTAACAAAAGGGAAAAATGGAGCTGCTACTGGAACCGCCAATTGGACCATTGTTACCAAGTAAATTACAATTGACACTATTTTAATTATTTACTTAATCAAGATCAATCAGTAACTTTTTTTTCAACAGTGATGACAAAGTAATTAGTGAAAAGCTTTATTTTCAACGTGATCTATGGTACAAAAACCGTTATCTCTTTACACGAAAGATTAATGGTAAGCAACTGTATACTGGATAAGACTAGACAATATTTCCATATATCGATATATTGGTTGTAGTCAATATAGTAAAATATTGAACTTTACATTGAAAGTCATTATTAAAATACAGTGAATTCCCGTTAACACGAACATCTCGTTAACACGAAGCAAACATTGCGGTCCTGTCGACTTCGTGTTAACCAGAATCCACTGTAATTTAAACATTTTTTTTAATTCATTTAAATAGAAAAAGGAATTGACATTTCCTCCGCCGTTTTTGTAATGAGTGTCGTTCAACTTACTGAGTTCACTATGTTAACTCTTATCTGTACAGTTGGACAAAACAACACAAAATCATGTAAGTTCAATACAATTGTAAGTTCACTTTATAACATTTACTTTCAATGTCCCATTGCACATTGCAGATGGCGTCGTTTGGACCAATTATTTAGCAATGGATGGTTGGGATGAAACGGAATTGGGAGAAAAGCTTTGGGGCACGCAATTCGAGTATAACAATAAATACTGTTTTCATGATGAGAGGGTTTGGTGGAGTAAAGCTTATAAGGATTTGGACTAATAAGAAGGAACCCGAGTACAAGAAACCATAAGGGGCCTTACACTATTTGTAAAATAAAAATAAATTACAAAAAATAAGAGGTCCCCCCCCCGACCTTTTACGGATTCAAGTTTAAAAAATGTTTTAAAATGATTCATAAACTACGAGTATTTAGCCAATAAGCAAAATGACCAGCAAAATGTTAAATCAAGTCAATTTGAATAAATTAACTGCACTTTATAATAATAAATTGATTGGTAATTAATTCTTAAATTAGTTAAATGTTGTAATCTTATTTATAATAGCAATAATTGCCCTGATAACAACTAAATAAGAAAATTTGCAACTTTAGGTTTCACCAATAATGAAATGAGACTAAATTGCATCGTTCTAAATGCGCATTTGTCTCGTTTGTTTTTTAATTTTTCTTAAAGTGATGAGATTGAGTTCCATGGACTTCACAGATAAATCAAAACATTTGTCTAAATTGGTTGAAAGGAAAAATGAACTTGGAAATTATTGTTACTTGATTGATTGGACATTTGTCTTATGAATAAATCGAGAGTGATGGATTTCTTTAAGATGATTCTCTTTTAATCAAAATCTTAATTCAATTAAAATAATCAAATGCAATTAAAACGGTTTCTAGATTTGATTGAAATACAATTTTTTTAATTAAAAATTGCTAAAAAAAAAAACAGTTGTTTAATATTAAATACAGTGAAAACCGATTAACGCGAAATTGCTTAACATGAAAAACCGGTTAACACAAAATAATACTGCAGCCCTCGTTTCTTTACTATAAAAATTACTAATAAAGAAACGAGAACAAAAATTAACAAAAATTACCAATAAAGAAACGGGAATAAATTGCATTGCTCACAATGGATATTTGTCTCGTTTCTTTATTGAAGAAAAATTACTAATAAATAAATGGGAAGAAAATGTCATTATTTTGATCACAGAATTAAATGTAGAAGTTAAAAACAGTAAATATTCATTTTTGAAAATCTCAACATCTGATTTCCGGGATAACAGTACTTCCTGTTTCTACTGAAACGTCATAGAAGCATTAAAGTCTTGCTAAGATCTCAAAGCTAAGAAGTAATGATCATAGAAGTCTTTCGATAATCATCGCCATCTGGTGGTAATTAAAAGTGCAATGAATCCTTTTTTTTAATTTAGCACTAAACTTACTTTATAGTTTAATATTAGTGCTAATAACAAATGAGTAATTTCCTTTAATAAAAAAAAAGGAAGTTGATCATATTTTTAAAATCCCAAAATGTTTTTCTGCAAATCACAACTTGTATTTCTTAAAAACATTTGCTACGTCATCAATACAACCGATCCAAGGTTAACTTTTTAGCGCTTATTTATAACTGCGCATGCGCATAATAATCTCATAAAAAATCTCATAACTTTTAACAACATTGATTCGTTCATAGTGTTTCCCTGTAATAAAAAATAGGTGTTTTTTTTCCTCTACATAGTTTTGTCACTTCTTTAATCTAAATTCAAGTAACCTGAATAAAATTGGAAAAACTAAGGTTAAGAAAAGTGAAAGATGATGACTCAAAAAAAGTGATAAAAAAGTTTAACTCAAAGTGAAACTGTAATCGGATAATAATCATCGCTGAAAAAGGATTAAAAACAGAGAAAAGCATTAAAAGGAATAAGAAAGACATCATTTTCTTAGAAAATTTGAAACTATATTAACCGGTAAGTGTGCAAAATCTAACGGTTTTTCAATAATATTCACATTTCCAAATAATTTCCAACAAAGTTTATGGATTTTAAATCTGAATTTCAAAGCTTACATTAGAAAGCCATAGCGTGCCATGGACACAGTGATGATCTATTGATTAATTTTAAAATTTCTACTGTGTTTCCAATAGGTTTAATAAGATGAACTAATAATCACCATGGCAACCAAAACAATTCATCGTTTCTGCTGTTTGTTAATTGCATTCAATTGCATTCAATTTGTTTTTGGAAACAACAACAACAATCAAACACAAAGCAATGACGATGACAAATCTTCTCTGAATATTTTGTACAATTGTTTCATTCAAAATATGGACAATTTAAAATATCTAAAAATTGAAAGAGAACCTGGAAATAATTCAATTGAATTAAGACAATCAACGACTAAATTTTTAAGAAATGAGTGCAAATTTGATGACAAAAAAAATTTAACAAAGACAATTGATATCATTGAATTCAGGTACAGCAACATCAGTAAATTTAAAGACGATTTCTTTTGCTATTTCACCAATTTGATATCTTTAACATTTTCTGATAACCAAATTGAAGACGTAACAAAGATTGGACTTGGATTGGAAAATGGCTGTGTGGCTAACAACAATTGCAATTATTTACTTGAAGAACTCACATTTTATAATAATCAAATAAGGACAATTGCAAATAATTCATTTTGTCTTTTGAAAAATTTAAAAGAGCTTTATATTAACAATTGCCAATTAGAATTTATTGAGTCTGGGGCTTTTCAATACAACAAGCAATTGTTTTTGTTGGTTTTAAATGGCAATCGACTCAAGGAAATTCCACCATTTAACCATTTGACGTCTTTGAGAATTATTAGTTTATCAAATAACTCCATAACGTCCATTAGAAACTCTGATTTCTCCAATTGCCCAAACATAATGTTTATTGATTTGTCTCACAATCAAATTGATTCAATCGAAAATCGCGTATTTGATTTTTTGCCAAAGATAACCAATTTCTATGTCAGTCAAAATCAACTTAAAACTATTAATGAGACTTGGAGAAATTTGAAAGCCATGTTTTTAAATTTAACTTACAATCAATTGACAGTCATAAATCTCAGCCATTTTTCACCACAATTGAAAAATGTAGACGTGTCTCAAAATGAAATAACGGAAGTGATCTCATCCTGTAACTATTGCAATTTAAATTTAGAAATTATTGATCTTAGTTACAACAATTTAACAAACGTCCCTGATGTCTTTTGGCCTTTCACTATCGAAACGATTCGTCTTGCCAATAATTTCATTACGAAATTTACGTTTAAGTATCAGGTTTATCAAAATGACCAAATTGGAGTGATAAAATCATCTTCAATCGATTTGTCTAATAACCGGATACGATTATTTCCAATTGTTCCCTTTGGGAAGTCAAAACTTGATCTGGATGGAAATCCTTTGGTTTGTAGCTGTGAAAATGCCTGGCTGGTTAGCCCACTTTATAAAATTATTGACCATCCGGCCATTGACTTTCCATGTATCCAAACTTCTAAATACAATCCAGGGTCAATTGCAAAGCCAATCATATCAGAGTTACTACTATGCGAATCAAATTACAATGACAGCAACAGATGTCTTGCTGATCATTCAACTGACAATGTAAAAATTTTTCATTATTCAGTAAACAAACTCATAAAAACTACAAGACATTCAGACTTTAATTGTCAATTTCAATGTCCATTTCCATGTTATTGTTACACAACAGACAATTTCTCAATTGTCCATCTTTATTGCTCAAATTCAATTGCAACTCAAATACCAAAATATTTCAAAAGTGAGAAATTTCCAAATCCTCAATCAAAAATCACTGTTTGGTTAGATGGGAATAATTTCCCAATGATTGATGGGAATTTCTCTGACTATTTCAACGTTAAAAATCTTTATCTTAACAATTCAAACATAAATTCAATAACTGAATTGACCTTTGATCCAATGACTGGACTTGAAATTCTTGATCTAAGTTTCAATAACTTGCTTTCATTACCTGAAGGAATTTTTAAAAATTTAAAGAAATCGACTCTTTTAAGATTAAATAATAACAAAATCAATTTCTTACCTGACGATTGCTTTAAAGAAACATTGTCATTGAAATTTCTGTATTTGCACAGCAATCAATTGTCTACTTTTCCTGTGTGGAAATTTACTAATATAATGTCATTACAGCAATTGACAATTAACGATAATAATTGGAGTTGTGAATGCGATTTCCTTACTAAATTTAATGATTACATGGCAGATCATTTGTCTGTAATTTTTAATTTTAGTGACATTTATTGCATTGATAACAATGGAGTAGTTGCTACGTCACCAATTACTGAATACGCAATTTATAATTGCAAATTGACCAACACCAACTGGATAATCATAACTGGAATTTTCAGTGGATTATTTCTGCTGGCAATTGTCCTTGCATTTGTGTTTCGTTTTGAAGTTCAAGTGATTTTGTATTCGAAATTGAGATTGCGCGTGTTTAATCGAACCGGAAGAGACGAAGACGTGAAAGGCAAAGTGTTTGACGCTTTCATCGCTTACAACAGTGACGATTGTGAATTTCTAATTAGAGAAATTTTGCCTAAATTAGAAGGCATTGAAAATCCTTACAAGTTATGTTTACATCAGAGGAACTTCCTGCCAGGTGGAGTCATACAAGACGCCATTTTGGAAGCCATTCGTTTGAGCTCCAGGACAATTGTCCTTTTGACCGAGAGCTTTGTTAATAGTGGATGGTGTATGTTTGAGTTCAAAGCTGCTCACATTCAAATGATGGAGGACAAATGTCCACGAGTGCTTCTCATTGTCATGGATGACGTCATTAACTCCACCCACATTGATCCTGACTTGAAAATGTACATTAAGACAAACACTTATGTGAAATGGGGAGAAAGATTGTTTTGGGAGAAGCTTTACTACGCAATGCCACAGCAGAGAACTCAACCACTTCCGGTTAATGAAGAGCAAACATTTCAACTGATGACTAGTGCAATGTAATGTCAATGCAAATTTGCTGTTTCCATGTGAATAAGATAAAATGAAGAACTTTTGTTACCTTGATGTAGTTTTCATTCTATAATGTCCTTGAAGCAGTAACCATTGTGTCCATGATTCACATTCCTTAATAAACCATTGTACAATAAATAACCAGGGAACAACATAATTATTTTTCCACCAAAGACCAGTGTAAATCTATAAAAACAAAAAATTTTTATTTTAACGCATGACAATGTTTTGATCAATTTCAATTAATTTAATATCAATTATTTATTATAAAATTGATTGCAATAAGTGAATTTGCAATAAAGTTAACATAAAAATTATAATTGTTATGTTTATTTTTTAAATCGATAAAATAATAAAAATTTAATTTAATTGATAATGCAATTGTCATCATTTTGACCACTGAACCAAATTTATAGTCTGGTATGTAAGCTTACACCTGTAGCAATAAGTCTTTTGTAACAATAAATCTTCGGTAACCAACGCCATCTAGTGGTAAATAAAATTTTAATGAATCCTTTCTATTTCAGCTCTTAACTTGCAGTATTTCATAGCTTAAAATTGTTGCTAATTATAACTGAGTAATTTCCTATAACAAAAAAAAGAGAAAATTGATAATATTTAAAAATACAAAGTGTGTTATTTTTTTGTAAATCTTTGTATTTTTTTAAAAACCAGTTAACCACTTCTACGTCATCAACGCAATCAATCCAAGGTTAACTAGTGTATTAATTGTCATTTACAACTGCGCATGGGCAAAATAATGTCATAACTTTAATAACCTTGATTCATTCATTCATTTACTTTAGTTTCCTTAGTAAAGAAGAGTTGTTTTTCCTCCATAGAGTTGTGTGACTTCTTAACCTGAATTTAAATAACCTAAAGAAATTGCTTCCAGTGGTTGGAAAAACCAAAGTTAATATGTAAATAAAATCTAATGACTCAAAAGTGGTATTTTCCAAAAACAAATTAACCTGAGCTACATCTGCTTTGGATCACAAACTACTGTATATACAAAGTGTTGAACTCAAAGTGGAATCATCATTGGATAATAATCAACGCTGTAAAAAGGATGAAGAATTCAGAAAAAAGCATTAAAAGAAATAAGAAAAACATTTTCTTAGAAGATTAGAAACGATATTAACCGGTAAGTGTGCAAAATCACAAAAAGGTTTTTCAATTATAAATTCCAACAAATTAACTGCTGAGTTTAAAACATAATTTCCGGTTACTAGAGATAGTAATAGATGACGCTGTTACTAAATTATAGCTTTATATTTTAATTATACATTAAACGAGACTAAATTGCATTCTTCTAATTACGTATTTGTCTCGTTTCTTTATTTTTGTTAAAGTAATGAGACGGAATTACATTGGTTTCAATTACAATTTGTCTCATTTCTTTATTTATTTTTTTAAATAATGAGACTGAATGACATTGGTTTCAATGACGTTTTGTCTCATTATTTATTATTCTTAAAATGATGAGACTGAGTTACATTGGTTTCAATGACGATTTGTCTCGTTTAATTATTTTTGTTAAAGTAATGAGACTGAATTACATTTAATTTAATGACGATTTGTTTCATTTCTTTATTTTTGTTAAAGTAACGAAACTGAATCACATTGGTTTCAGTAACGATTTGTTTCATTTCTTAATTTTTCTTAAAATAATGAGACTAAATTACATTGTCAACGATAACGATTTGTTTTGTTTTTGTTATTTTTTTTAATTCTTTAAAGTGATGAGACTTAGTTACATTGACTTAAATGGCGATCTGTCTCGTTTCTTTATTATATTATTGAAATAATATTGTTTAATATAGGAAAACAAACCCGAGAGACAATGGCCAATAAAATGTTTTGCAGTTATTGCTATGCAGTTTTGTTTGCACTTTTAATTGCATTCAATGTATTTCAATTCACAATTGGACATTTCAACAACGAAACACAGCAACAAAGCAATGACAATGTCAATATCAATTATACAATTGGACATTCCAACAATGAACCACAGCAACAAAGCAATGACAATGTCAATTATACAATTGGACATTCCAACAACAAAACACAGCAACAAAGCAATGGCAATAGCATATATACAATTGGACATTCCAACAACAAAACACAGCAACAAAGCAATGACAATAACAATATCAATAGCAATTATACAAAGCTATTTAAGAAGTGTGTGATGCCAGTTAATAAATGGGTAAAACACTACACAACAATAGCCTTTGTAAATCAACTTGGAAATGACTCATTAGCCTTAAGAAACACATCAATGGTCGATTTTCTAACAAATGAATGCGAATACAATCTTCAAGAAACAAATCTTCAAAACGCAGATGTCTTTTTCAGTCACTTTCATAGCAAAATCAGTGAATTTAAAGACGATTTCTTTTGCTACTTCAAGAAATTGACTTTTTTGTATTTAATTAATAACAAAATAGAAGATGTGACTAAGATTGGACTTGGATTGGAAAATGGCTGTGAGGCCAACAGTGCTTGTGGCTACAGCCTTCGAGGACTCATTATAAAAAACAATCCCATAAAAATAATCAGAAATAACTCATTTTGTCTTCTGGAAAATGTAAGTTCCCTTCACATTACCAATTGTGAAGTAGAAACCATTGAACCTGGAGCATTTGAACGCAACTATCAGCTGTTTTGGTTGTATTTGAAAGGCAATAGACTTAAAAGAATATCACCAATTGGACATAAGGCTCGTTTGGAAAGACTTGATCTTTCATATAACTTAATTACAACCATTTCGAAGTCAGATTTTCATAACCTTTTATCAATTACCGATTTCTCAATTGCCCACAATCAAATTAGTTCCATTGATGACAATGCGTTTGATGAAGTTCAAATAATTAACTATTTTAACATGAGTTTTAATCCATTGAAAACTATGAACAAAACATGGCTAAATTTAATCACTGATGATTTAGATTTGAGTTACAATCAGATATCAGCTGTTAATCTCAGCCATTTTTCAATCAAAGTTGAAAATTTGCACTTAAATAATAGCAAAATTAGAGAAATTTATCCATTGTGTGACAATTGCATTTCAAATTTAATCAACGTTAATTTTAGTGGTAATAGTTTGACTAATGTCACTGATATTTATTGGCCTGAAAGCTTAACATCAATTGATTTTAGCAATAATTTCATTTTAAATTTTACATTCAAATATCGAAGTTCAATGCAAAATGAGACTGAAGAGCTTCAATGGCCTCACATTAGACTGATGGGCAATCGCATTCAAGTATTGCCATGGATTGGATATCGAATGGCTAACATTGAATTAGATGGAAATCCATTAGTTTGCAATTGTGAAAATTCATGGTTAGTTAAAAGTGAGTTTTTAACTAAACCACTTGTTAATTATCCATGTCAATTGAGTTCAAAATATAATCCAAGGCAATTGCCACAAATATTATCTGAGGAGTTAATGTGTGAATCAAATTACAATGACAGCAATCGATGTCTTGCTGACCATTCAATTAACAAAACAGACCAATCATTTGGATTCTATTTTCGACCAAATGGTAATTTTTTTCAATGTGAATTTGAATGTCCATTTCCTTGCTATTGTTACACAACAGAAAATTTCTCACTTGTCCATCTTTATTGCTCAAATTCAAATGAAACTCAAATACCAAAATATTTCAAAAGTGGGAATTTTCCAAATTCTCGATCTAAAATCACTGTTTGGTTAGATGGGAATACTTTCCCATTAGTTGATGGGAACTTCTCTGAATATTTCAACGTTAAAAATCTTTATCTTAATAATTCAAACATAAATTCAATAAGCAAATTGACCTTTGACTCAATGACTGAACTTGAAATTCTTGATTTAAGTTTTAATAACTTGATTTCATTGCCTGAAGGAATCTTTAAAAATTTGACTAAATTGACTCTTTTAAGACTAAATGATAACAAAATAAGTTTCATTCCTGACAATTGCTACAATTTTCTGTCATTGGAATTCCTGAATTTAGATAATAACAAATTGTCTACTTTTCCTCTATGGACTTTAGCAAAAATGACATCATTAAAACAATTGACAATTCATGATAATGCGTGGAGTTGTGAATGCGATTTCATTACTAAATTCAACGATTATGTTAAAGACAATCAATCCAGTGTTTCAAATAAAAATGACTTATTTTGCACAAACGAAAATGGTCAAATATCTACGTCAACAATTTCAGAATACGTCATTGCCCATTGTGACTGGAATAACACCAACTGGATAATCGCTGGAATTTTCAGCGGATTAATTCTGCTGTCAATTATCCTTGTATTTGTGTTTCGCTTTGAAATTCAAGTGATTTTGTATTCAAAACTAAGATTGCGCGTGCTCAATCGAGCCGGAAGTGACGAAGACGTGAAAGACAAAGTGTTTGACGCTTTCATCGCTTACAACAGTGACGATTGTGACTTTCTAATTGAAAACATTTTGCCTAAATTAGAAGGCATTGACAACCCTTATAAGTTGTGTCTTCACCAGAGGAACTTTTTACCAGGTGGAGTCATACAAGACGCCATTTTGGAAGCCATTCGTTTGAGCTCCAGGACAATTGTCCTTTTGACCGAGACCTTTGTTAATAGTGGATGGTGTATGTTTGAGTTCAAAGCTGCTCACATTCAAATGATGGAGGACAAATGTCCACGAGTGCTTCTCATTGTCATGAATGACGTCATTAACTCCACCCACATTGATCCTGACTTGAAAATGTACATTAAAACAAACACTTATGTGAAATGGGGAGAAAGATTGTTTTGGGAGAAGCTTTACTACGCAATGCCACTCAAGAGAACTCAGCCACTTCCGGTTAATGAAGAGCAAAGATTTCAAATAATGATCAGTACAATGTAATGTTAAATAAATAGAAATTGTACTGAAACTTTTGTATCAAAATCAAATAAAAATGATCATTTACAGTAAAGTTTTGACTGTTATTTTGTTATTTCCAAAGATCAAATTAGTTTAAGTAGTTAAGTAGATTAGTAAAAACTGTTTTGTTTATTAATTTTCATTAAATTTGTTTTTTTTTTCTTATATTAATTTAGGGTCATATAATCAACAAGGACTTTAAAAGGCAAAACCAATCTTCATCAATTATAATTCAACGTCAAATCAACGATGGCGATTAAACTATTGACCAATCATCACTATTTGTGTGTTATTTTCATTGCATTCAATTTACTTCAATTGGCCATTGGAAATAACGACAACAAAACTCAACAAACCAATGGAAATGACAATGGCAATAGCAATTATACCAAAAAGTTTCAATCGTGTGAAATGCCGCTCGATAAATGGAAAAAACAATATTCGGAAATAACAATTGCAAATCAACTTGAAAATGATCCATTTGCCTTAAAAGAAACAACAATGGCCGATTTGCTAACAAATGAATGCGGAATTAAATTGGAATTAATGTTGAAATATTCAATTCTGACGTTTTCTGTTTTGAATATCAACATCAGTGAATTCAAGGATGATTTCTTTTGCTACTTTTACCGATTAAATAAGTTAATTTTGTCTCATAATCTAATTGAAGACGTCACTAAGATTGGATTTGGATTGGACACTAACTGCCTTGTAAAAAGTAATTGTGATTATTCTCTCTGGACACTGAAGATCAATGAAAATCCAATAAAAATCATTAGGAAAGACTCATTTTGTCAGTTGAAGGAGTTATACACACTTTACATTACCAATTGTCAGTTGGAAACCATTGAACCTAGAGCTTTTCAAAGTAACTATAAACTGTATTGGCTGCATTTAACTGGCAATCGACTGAAGCAAATTCCACCACTTGGATATATTCCGAATATGGACACAATTGACCTTTCATTCAACTTAATCACATCCATCAGAAAGACAGATTTCAATAACATCAGAACATATAAAAAATTCTGGATTACAAACAATTTAATCAGTTTCATTGAAAACAATGTGTTTGATGATGTGCAAATAATTAACCATTTTAACATGAGCTTTAACCACTTGAAATCTCTGAACAAAACATGGCAAAATTTAATCACTGACGAATTGGATTTGAGTAATAATCAGATATCAGTTGTTAATCTCAGCCATTTTTCAATCAAAATTGACAATTTGTACTTAAATGATAATGAAATTAAGGAAATTTATCCAATGTGTGACAATTGCATTTCAAATTTAATCAAAGTAAATTTTAGTCGTAATAGTTTGACTAATGTCACTGATATTTATTGGCCTAAAAGCTTAAAATCAATTGATTTAAGCAATAATTTCATTTCAAATTTTACATTCAAATATCGAAGTTCAATGCAAAATGAGACTGAAGAGCTTCAATGGCCTCACATTAGACTTATGGGCAATCGCATTAAAGTTTTGCCATGGATTGGATATCGAATGGCTAACATTGAATTAGATGGAAATCCATTAGTTTGCAATTGTGAAAATTCATGGTTAGTTAAAAGTGGTTATTTAACTAAACCACTTGTTAATTATCCATGTCAATTGAGTTCCAGACATAATCCAAGGCAATTGCCTCTAATGTTATCTGAGGATTTAATGTGTGAATCAAATTACAATGATAGCAATCGATGTCTTGCTGACCATTCAATTAACAAAACAGACCAATCATCTGGTTTATATTACAGACCAAATGGCAATTTTTTTAACTGCAAATTTCAATGTCCATTTCCATGTTATTGTTATACAACAGAAAATTTCTCAATTGTCCATCTTTATTGTTCAAAA
>JAAFCF010005931.1:18056076-18116196 GCA_013389785.1 Helicorthomorpha holstii | reverse complement strand
TTTTCAACTGACTAAATTTTAGTTTTTGTCCTTTTCAACTGACTAAACTTTAGTTTTTGTTTTTTTCAACTGACTAAACCTTAATTTTAGTTATATGAATATGTTGTTCTAGGACTTAAAAGTTTAAATAATTAGTTTTTTTTGTTTCTAATCCAATTATTTGTAGTAAATAATGACTTCAGTGGATTGAATGCAGTGATACCAGGCTTAAACTTTACTGGTTCATGTGGTAACGAATACGGTTCCACTTCAAAGGACAAATCCCTCATTGTAAGTACTGAACTGTATGATAGTAAGTTATGAACTGAACTGATTGAATGTAAAGTTATTTATTAAAACTAAAATCCATAATATTTGTTTGTGTATTATTAAAGCTTAATAAAGAATGGATCGTTGTAAAGACCAATTGTACCGAAGACAACTTATGTGTGTTTATGAGGTTAACAGAAGGAACAAATACAAAGGAATCAACTACTACTGGCATTGTCAATTGGGCAGTTTCTGACAAGTAACTTACAATTGACTTTTGTTTAATTAATCAAACTTTTAATTTTTTTCAATGTTTTTCAACAGAGATCATAAAGTAAATAAAGAGAATTATTATTTTCAACGCGATCAATGGGGCAATCGCTATCTTTTTACACGAAAAATAAATGGTAAGATATACTGGCTGATTTTCCTGTTTAAATTCACTAAAGTTTTTTTTTCTAAATAATTTAAATAGACAACGGAATTGACATTTCCTCAGCAGTTTTTCTAATGACTGTTGTTGAAATTGATGCTAATAAAATGTTGACAGTATTTTGTCCAATTGATGGGAATAAGTCAAAATCATGTAAGTGTCTCAAATTTACTCACAATTGTAAATTAACTTAGTGCTATTAATCTCCTTGTATACTCGTACATTGCAGCTATCATCATTTGGGCCACTGATAAATATTTCGATTTTGAAAGCGAACTTGATAATGCAAAAACATATTTCGGCATTGAAGCATCTGATTTCCGAGATTATACCGGAAATCCCTGTTTTAAATAGTGTAAAACGATAAACTTGCCCTTGCAAATATCAATAAACAATGCAATGTAATAAAATAATAAAATTTGATTGATACGATGAAGTAATTGTTATTGAAAAAACCTCTTAAAAGTAAATAAATTGACATTGAATAATTAATTACAATGACAAAGCGAAATCTTTTCGTGTTAAAAGGAATAAGATGCATGTAAATACATAAAAGCGATATTATTTTGTGTTAACCGATTTTTCATGTTAACTGAATTCGCGTTAAAGGTTTTTACTGTAATGGTTCTAATGTAATGTACCGATACTCTTAAGAAATGTCATCTTTGTCAGTCAATTTTTGTTTTTCTAAGTTACGTTTACCACAAAATTCTTCTAACACGAAGACATTTTTTGGTCCCAACGATTTTGTGTTAAACGGTTTCCACTGTACCTTCTCGTCAAGTTAACTAAACGTTAAACTTTATTGTAAAGGTTGTGTATGCCAACTGTGTATGGAAATCATTTGTATAGACAGTTGTGAGTATTTAATTTCTGATTTTAATAAACACAATTAACTTGTATTATTAGCAATTATAGCCATTTATTTGAATTGAGAGTTCAACAGACTCATCTTCTAAGCTTACGTTTGTGTTTTGACAAGAAAGATGGAAAGTTTGCACTTACGGACTTCCGGTAACTTGATTGCAGTTGAAAATGTTTCAGCAGCCGAGTTTATCACACACTTTACCGTTACTCAAAATCACTTCACGAAAAATTTCACTTTTCACTTCACTGTAGTCGAGTATTTTTGCCTAAATGATTGGAAAAATTGCAAAAATGATCCGAGTGTTTCACCACGTCAAAGTCCATTACCGGTTATAACTGAATTTTCCAGACAAATGTAATCGCAATGTGTGATAGCAAAAAGAGCAGGTGCTGATGACGTATTGTATAGTCCATTTTTGCAACAGGTAGCTGAAGCTGACCAGCTGTAGCTTGTAAATTGTGATTGCCTTCAGGACATCTCAATCACATCCTCCTGTATTTTAAAATAACAAAAACAAATTATAGTTATTTCATGTCTGTCACATAGTTTGGTTAAATGTGAATAAATTTGGTTCAATAACAATGAGAAACTATAGACGAGAAACATGTTAGAATGCTTTAACCACGTTTACGTCATCAATGTAACAGCTTCAAGGTTAACTACTCAGCTCTGCACATGCGTATATGATGACCTAATAAGAGTTATAAACCTTGTCGTCAACATATAAAAAAAAACTTTTCAAGTTCACAGCTTCACTTCCTTCTTAACAGTTTAACTTAAGAGAAATTAAGACAAAATGTCTGCGAAGAAAACAAATAAGACGTTAATAAATGATGAATCAAAACAAGTGTTTTCCATTGACAACAACGCAAAGTGATGACGCTCACATTAAAACATGATTGGATTAATTTAGAAAAACATCTCAATTACTTTACAGGTATGTTTAACATTTTATTTACAAATGAGTTAACCATAAACCGGACAACCGGGACATCATAGGCAATTTTTGAACTTGAAAAACGTGATGGTGATGGTTTTTTTACTAAATATGAAAGAGACCAACCCTACTCTTGTAATCCGTAAAAGAGTTAATTAATTAATGAAAGTTGGCTCGCAAATATGAAAAGATTGAAAATCAATGATCAACAGCGTTAATTGTTTTTCAAGTTCATTAATTCTTGGAAAGGAAATTACTACAGTATATGTAAAAAATTAGATTTCCTGAAAACATTTTTCAAAAGTAACAAAATAACATAATTGACGTTAGTCGATGCTAAGTTTCCCGCCAAAGCTTAGGCTAAAATTAAACTTAAAGATATGGCGCCAAAGCTGAAGGTCAAAAAATAAATTCGCGCGCTACTTAGTTAAGCATTTTGATTGCTGCTGTTAAGAGTAAAACAACCTTTGAATTATAATTAGCTTTCAAAATAATAAGAAATATTATGCAAATTTAAATTATAAAGTTAAATCAGTTTGTTTTATTGGAAAACTAGCTGTCCCGTTCGCGCTTTGCTGCGAAGATTATGAAGTCCGTTCCTGATTTGCCCCGTTCTCAATTTTCTATTGCATTTTTGCATTCACCATAAAAGTTTTATCGGTAGCTCAAAAGATGGCGCTATAGGTTTCCCAAATTCTGTCCCGCGAACCTCAAAATTTAATTAAAACATTTTATTAAAAAATAATTTTAACAAAATTTAAAAACTTTTTTAGGCCCATAGGTTCGTCTGAGTGTCCTAAATAATGTCCTAAAATTCCATAGCAACAGGCCGAATAGTTTAGGAATGCATAAAGGACACACAAAAATCATCAGACAGACAGATAGACAGACAGACAGACATCGACTTTCTTTTATATATATAGAGATGTATAGCCAAAAGAAGAAATAAAGTGGAATCTCGTTAACACGAAATATTAACTATAAAAACTAATTGTTATTTTGGCCAATATATATTAAATTTTGCACTCAAAACCCCGTTAACACGAAGAAAAATCTTTGTCTCGTCAACTTCGTGTTAAAGAGAATCCACTGTAATTTAACAAATTTTAAATATAAATGTAATTGAATAATAAAACACAAATATACAGTGGAATCCGTTTAACGCGAATTCGCTGACAACAGAACAACATGGCGGCCCCGAACTTTATTGTAGGAAATGTGAATATTTTTGCCAATAAAGAAATGAAACGAGACAATTAATCAATAAAGAAACAGGGATTAAATTCAATGCCTATTCGTTAGTTAGAAAGCACTATGTTGTTTTGTGTTAAGCGAGTTTGTGTTAAACGAAATTCCGCTATATTTGCATTTTTTTAAATAAATTTAAAGACCATTGCAGCCATTCAAATTCTTTAACTTGTCACATATGGGAGTACACTGACTTTTTAATCACTTGGTATTTCTGCCGGATGCATCCGTACCCATCACGGCATACATTAGAAACCCATTGACTAGCATAAACACTGTGATGATCGATTTATTAATTTTGAAATTTCTATTGTGTTTTCCAATAGGTTTAATAATATGAAGTGATAATCACCATGGCAACCAAAACAATTCATCATTTTTACTGGTTGCTTTTAATCGTATTCAATTGCATTCAATTTGCTATTGGAAACAACAACAATGAAACACAAAGCAATGACAACGACAACAATTCTTCTCCAGATAAATTGTACAATTGTATCGTCGATTATGAATGGTATAAAAAATATCTAACAATTGAAAGTGAACCTGGAAATAATTCAACTTCATTAAGACAATCAGCGACTGAATTTCTAAGAAATGAGTGCCAATTTGATGAAGAAATAGACTTTAAATCGGCTGATTTCATTGACTTCAGTTATAACAACATCAGTGAATTTAAAGATGATTTCTTTTGCTATTTTAGCAATTTAAAAACTTTAATATTTGTCGATAACCAAATTAAAGACGTAACAAAGATTGGACTTGGATTGGAAAATAATTGTGTGCCCAATAACAATGATTGCAATTATTCACTGGAAAAACTCCATTTCCATTACAATCCAATAAAGACAATTGCGAATAACTCATTTTGTCTTTTGAAAGATTTAAAAGAGCTTTATATTAACAATTGCCAATTGGAGTTCATTGAGTCTGGAGCATTTCAATACAACAATCAATTGATTAGGTTAGAATTAAAACGCAATAGACTGAGGCAAATTCCACCAATTGACCATTTGACCGTTTTAAATTTTTTTGACTTGTCATATAACTTTATAACATCCATTAGAAACTCTGATTTCTACAACAGCTCAAACATGACAGTCATCGATTTGTCTCACAACAAAATTAACTCAGTCGAAAACCGCGCATTTGATTTTTTGCCAAAGATAATTCGTTTTGATATTGATAATAATCGACTTAAAACTATCAATGAGACATGGAGAAATTTAAAGGCTACAGATTTAAATTTAAATAACAATCAATTGTCAATTGTAAATCTCAGCCATTTTTCATCACAATTGCAAAGACTAGACATGTCTCATAATAAAATTACGGAATTGACCACATTCGGTAACCATGTCAAACTAAATTTAGAAACTATCGATCTTAGTTACAATAATTTAACAAACGTTACTGATATTTATTGGCCATTAACTATGAAAACGATTGATCTTGACAATAATTTCATTACAAATTTTACGTTTAAGCCTCTGGTTATTGGATATGATTATATTACAGCTATGCCCTCAATCTATTTGTCTAATAACCGGATTCAAGTGCTGCCAGTTCCTCCCTATAAAATCTCGACACTCATTCTGGATGGAAATCCTTTAGTTTGTAGCTGTGAAAATGCCTGGCTGGCTCAACCATTTTATGGATTTGTAGATCAACCAGATATTGATCTTCCCAAATGTAACCAAACTTATAAATTCAATCCAGGATCAATGGCAAAACCAATCATATCAGACAATTTGTTATGTGAATCAAATTACAATGACAGTAACAGATGTCTTGCTGATCAATCAGCTGGCAAAAGATTTCACCCAATTGGTAATAATATGCGATCAGGTCCAGAATATTTCAATTGCATAGTACAATGTCCATTTCCATGCTATTGTTACACTACTTTTAGTTTAGCAATTGTCCACCTTTTTTGCTCAAATTCAAATGCAAATCAAATACCCGAATTTTTTCAATTGTTTGAAATTAACATTTTAGTATCTAAAATTACAGTTTGGTTGGATGGAAATAATTTCCCAGTTATTGATGAAAATTTCTCTAAATATTTGAACGTTAAAAATCTTTATCTTAACAATTCAAACATAAATTCAATAAGTGAATTGACCTTTGACCTAATGACTGAGCTTGAAATTCTTGATTTAAGTTTCAATAACTTGATTTTATTGCCTGAAAGAATCTTTAAGAATTTAAATAAATTGACTGTTTTAAGACTAAACAATAATAAACTAAGTTTCATTCCTGATAATTGCTTCCAAGTAACATTGTCTATGAAATTCCTGTATTTAGACAATAACAAATTGTCCACTTATGATTTGTGGAAATTAGATAATATGACGTCATTGAATCAACTGACAATTCACAATAATGATTGGAGTTGCGAATGCGATTTTATTACTGAATTCAACGATTATTTAATAGATAACTCGGCTATTATTTTTAATGCTAAAGACATTTATTGCACTGATAACGATGGAGTACTTGCTACGTCACCAATTGCTCAATACGTCATTTACTATTGTAAATTGACAAACACCAACTGGATAATCGCTGGAATTTTCAGTGGATTAATTCTGCTTGCAATTGTCCTTGTATTTGTGTTTCGCTTTGAAGTTCAAGTGATTTTGTACTCAAAACTGAGATTGCGCGTGTTCAATCGAACCGGAAGTGACGAAGACGTAAAAGGCAAAGTGTTTGACGCTTTCATCGCTTACAACAGTGACGATTGTGAATTTCTAATTAGAGACATTTTGCCTAAATTAGAAGAGATTGACAACCCTTACAAGTTATGTTTACACCAGAGGAACTTCCTGCCAGGTGGAGTCATACAAGACGCCATTTTGGAAGCCATTCGTTTGAGCTCCAGAACAATTGTCCTTTTGACCGAGAGCTTTGTTAATAGTGGATGGTGTATGTTTGAGTTCAAAGCTGCTCACATTCAAATGATGGAGGACAAATGTCCACGAGTACTTCTCATTGTCATGGATGACGTCATTAACTCCACCCACATTGATCCTGACTTGAAAATGTACATTAAGACAAACACTTATGTGAAATGGGGAGAAAGATTGTTTTGGGAAAAGCTTTACTACGCAATGCCAATGAAGAGAACTCAACCACTTCCGGTTAACGAAGAGCAAAGATTTCAAATTATGACTAGTGCAATGTAATATCGATTGAATTTACCTGTATATTGTTTCCATTTCATTTCAATGAATTCCTATTGTGATGTTTGTAGACAAAAAATATTTTTCGCTTTTTCTGTAGCTTTGATAAGCAATTAAAAATCGCTTTTTACGTTGCTCTCTGTATGTTATTAAAAACCGGTTATTTTGATATTAATATTTGATTTACTTGTGATTTTATTGATAAAATAAGACGTACGGTAAATTATAATTTTGTATTGACCAAATTGCATTATAAAAACAGTAAATTAAAATAGTATTTGCTTGTTATTTTGAACAGCTGTTAAGCAAAGTTTATACTGTCGGACAAATGAATGTAGCAGTCGGGAAAGTAAACCAGAATTTCTCAGTGAACAAATTTAAGTTTTTGCACTGCACTTTCTTATTAGAAAACAATAACAATAGGAGGAACTATAGACGAAAAACCTGCTATAATGGTTTTAACCACGTTTACGTCATCAATGTAACAGCTTCAAGGCTAACTACTCAGCTCTGCTCTGCACATGCGCATATGATGACCTAATAAAAGTTATAAACCTTGCCGTCAACATATAAAAAAAAACTTTTCAAGTTCACCCTTTCACTTCCTTCTTAACAGTTTAACTCAAGTGAAAATAAGACAAATTGTCTGTAAAGAAAAACAAATAAGACGATGATGAATCAAAACAAGTGTTTTCCATTAACAACAACGCAAAGTGATGACGCTAACATTAAACCATGATTGGATTAATTAGAAAAGCAAATCTCAAATACAAGACAGGTACAGGTATGTTTAATATCTTATTTACAAATGAGTTAACCATAGACCGGACAACCGGGTCATCATAGGCAATTTTTGAGCTTGAAAAACGTGATTGTGATGGGGGCTCATGTAATCTGTAGAAGAGCTAATTAATGAAAGTTGGCTCGCAAATATGAAAAGATTGAAGATCAGTGATCAACTACGTTAATTGTTTTTGAAATTGATTAATTCTTGGAAAGGAAATTACTGTATGTAAAAAATTACATTTCCTGACAAAATGTTGAGAGAAATAACAAAAAATAATTGGTGCCTAACATAAGCTGAAGGCCAGAAAATAATTAATAATATTGTTTAAAATTTCACTTTAAAAAATTACTTAATATTTTATTAAATTTAATTTGTAATAACATTAAACGTAGAAATAACTAACTAAATCGAAATCGCAGAATTAAGCTCCTGAGTGACCACAAGGTCGCGCTACTTCACATGTGTGACAAGTTAAGCATTTTGATTGCTGCTGTTAAAGAGTAAAACAACCTTTGAATTTTAATTAGCCTTTAAAATAATAAGAAATATGATGAAAATTTAAATTATAAAGTTAAATCAGTTTGTTTTATTGGAAAATAGCCAAAAAGAAATACCGTACAGTGGAATCTCGTTAACACGAAATGTTAACTATAAAGATATTATAAAAACAAACACAAAATCAATACATTTTTTGTTTGTTTTTATATAAAAAAAATTAAAATTTCATTGTTTTTTCATAAATGCATGCATGGTGATAATTATGGTGCATAGTGATAATCGATCATATTATTGATTGATTAATTTTGAAATTTCTATTGTGTTTTCCAATAGGTTTAATAAGATGAAGTGATAATCACCATGGCAACCAAAACAATTCATTATTTTTACTGTTTGTTAATTGCATTCAATTGCATTCAATTTGCTTTTGGAAACATCAACAACAACAATCAAACACTAAACAATGATGACAAAAATACTTCTCCAAACAAGTTGTACAATTGTACCATCCAATACAAAAAAGAAACAACATCTTTAACAATTCAAAGTGACCCTGGAAACAATTTAACTTCATTAAGACAGTCAATGACTGAATTTCTAAGAAATGAGTGCGAATTTGATGACGAAATAAACTTAACAAAGACAATTGATATCATTGGTTTTATGTACGGCAACATCAGTGAATTTCAAAACAATTTCTTTTGCTATTTTAGCAATTTGAAATCTATATCATTTGCCAATAATCAAATTGAAAACGTAACAAAGATTGGACTTGGATTGGAAAATGGATGTGTGTCCAGAAACAAAGATTGTAATGACAGACTAGAAGGACTTATATTCTATAATAATCCAATAAAGACAATTGCAAATAATTCATTTTGTCTGTTGAAAAATTTAAAAGAGCTTTATATTATCAACTGTCAATTGGAATTCATTGAGTCTGGAGCTTTTCAACACAACAAGCAATTGTATAAGTTGGAATTCCGAAGCAATAGACTAAAGCAAATTCCACCAATTGGTCATTTGACTTTGTTGAAATGGATTGACTTGTCAAATAACTTTATAACGTCCATTAGGAACTCTGATTTCTACAACAACTTAAACATAACAGACATTTATTTGAATTACAATCATATTAACTCAACCGAAAACCAAGTATTTGATTTTTTGCCAAAACTAACCACTTTCGAGATCCGCCATAATCGACTTAAAACTATCGATAAAACATGGAGAAATTTAAAAACCACATATTTAAATTTAGAAAACAATCAATTGACATTTGTAAATCTCAGCCATTTTTCACCACAATTAAAATATATATCCATGTCTCACAATGAAATAACAGAAATGATCACCTCCTGCAATGAATGCTATCTCGATTTAGACACTATCGATCTTAGTCATAATAATTTAACAAATGTCACTGATATTTATTGGCCTTTAACTATCAAATGGGTTTATCTTAACAATAATTTCATTACGAAATTTAAGTTTAGGTATCTGGTTTACAAATTTGATTTAAGTATAGTAACTAAAATGCCAGAGTCGGTAAAAATTAGTTTGTCTAATAACCGGCTACAAGTGACACCAATTGTTCCCTTCGCGCGTTCAAAACTCTATCTGGATGGAAATCCTTTAGTTTGTAGCTGTGAAAATGCCTGGCTGGCTAGTAAAATGTATAGACTTGTAGATAAACCAGTTATTGATCATCCGTGTAATCAAACGTCTAAATACAATCCAGGATCATTTTCCAAACCAATCATATCGGACAATTTGTTATGCGAAACAAATTACAATGACAGCAACAGATGTCTTGCTGATCATTCAAACGACACAATACTTCAACCATATGGGATTTCTTTCCGATCGGGTTCGGATTTATTTAACTGTACATTTCAATGTCCATTTCCATGTTTTTGTTATTCAACAGACAACTTTGCAATTGTCCATCTTTATTGCTCAAATTCAAATGCAACTCAAATACCAAAATATTTCGAAAGTGAGAAATTCCCAAATCCTCAATCTGAAATCACTGTTTGGTTAGATGGGAATCATTTCCCATTTATTGATGGGAATTTGTCCGAATATTTTAACGTTAATCAAATTTATCTTAATCATTCAAACATAAACTCAATTACTGATTTGACCTTTGACCTAATGACTGAACTTCAAGTTCTTGATTTAAGTTTCAATAACTTGATTTCATTGCCTGAAGGAATCTTTAACAATTTGGCTAAATTGACTGTTTTAAAATTAAACAATAACAAACTAAGATTCATTCCTGACAATTGCTTCAATGAAACATTGTCTTTGAAATTCCTGTATTTAGACAACAACCAATTGTCCACTTTCCCTGTGTGGAAATTAGCTAATGTAACGTCATTGACTCAATTGACAATTCACGATAATAATTGGAGTTGCGAATGCGATTTCATTACTAAATTTGATGATTATATGACAGATCATTCGTTTGATATTTTTAAAGCTAAAGACATTTATTGCATTGATAACAATGGGATAACTGCTACGTCACCAATTGCTCAATATGTCCTTTACAATTGTATATTGACAAACACCAACTGGATAATCGCTGGAATTTTCAGTGGATTAATTCTCCTTGCAATTGTATTAGTATTTGTGTTTCGCTTTGAAATTCAAGTGATTTTGTATTCAAAACTAAGATTACGCGTGTTCAATCGAACCGGAAGTGATGAAGACGTGAAAGGCAAAGTGTTTGACGCTTTCATCGCTTACAACAGTGACGATTGTGAATTTCTAATTAAAGACATTTTGCCTAAATTAGAAGAGATTGAAAACCCTTACAAGTTATGTTTACACCAGAGGAACTTTTTGCCAGGTGGAGTCATACAAGACGCCATCTTGGAAGCCATTCGTTTGAGCTCCAGGACAATTGTCCTTTTGACCGAGAGCTTTGTTAATAGTGGATGGTGTATGTTTGAGTTCAAAGCCGCTCACATTCAAATGATGGAGGACAAATGTCCACGAGTGCTTCTCATTGTCATGGATGACGTCATTAACTCCACCCACATTGATCCTGACTTGAAAATGTACATTAAGACAAACACTTATGTGAAATGGGGAGAAACACTATTTTGGGAGAAGCTTTATTACGCAATGCCAATGAAGAGAACACAACAACTTCCGGTTAACGAAGAGCAAAGATTTCAAGTGATGACCACTACCATGTAATATCGAACAGTGAATCAACGTTATTATTTTTGGCTTTTATTTTTAGTTGTGTTGTCACTTCCGCTTATAATTTGAAATTAGTGTACAAAAAATGACTTTTTGTCAATTAAGTTTTGAATGAACAGTTTATGTGTTTAATTTTGCAATTGTGTTTTATTAAGTTAATTAGTTGTTTGTTTTCATCATCAAATTTTTTGAATTTGTTTTCTAATTGTTTAACTATTATGACCTAAACTTAAGCAACGAAAATAACTTAAGATTACAACTTATGATAACTTGTTGTTTTATGTCAAGCGGCTTTTTGTTTTAAGCGAGTTCGTATTAACCGGATTTCATTGTAATATAATAAAGTAAAAAAAAATTTTCATTTTTTATTTGGTTTCCATTTCAATTTGGATTTTTCATAACAGCAAAACAGTTTGAAGGTTGTTTGCTAAACATTATATCATCATATACTGTTTGTTTGTCTGACATTATCGATTCAAGGGGGAAATACACCTTCACAAAAACACAAGACCATCTGTGGCCATCAAATAGTTTCAAATTGAATAATAATAAGTTGATTAAACTACTGACATGGAAAGAGCTGAGTCTAACTGGCTGAAAAGCAAATAAAAGTATTTTTCTCAAACTTATTTTTTTAAATTATTTATTACATTCAATCAATCATCAAAACAAATGAGCTTATTCAATAGTTGGAAGTTGAATAAAAAGCAGTGAAAATTGTCTCTGTACATCAGATACTGAAGTGAAAGACACAACAACCATTAGTTGATACTAAAAATCAAATAGAAAATGTTGAAAGTGATTGCATTGATTGTAGTATTGGTTGGAAGCGCCATTGCAGAAGAAAGTGTTCCGGATTTTCCACGTAAGTATATAGCACTTTATTCTTTTAAATCTAAATTAGGACATTTAAGCTTTCATTTTTTTTATGAAAGCCTAAATGTCTAAAAGCCAGACATCTGTCTAAAAAATGAATGTTAATTAATTGCTGATTTTTGTCAATAGAATTAACATTGATGAATGTTTGATCAAGTTTCAATAACAAATTAATAAAAAAAAACCCAGTGAACTCAAAACTCAGACTTTTAATGGATTTGTGTCAAAAAAAATCTCATGTTAGAAAATTTATTTTTATTAAAAAAAAGTCTAAACTAAGTTATTACACAAATTCACAAAAATAATATACTTATTGAATATCAAAGAAAAATGAAATCCAATTATTTATTTGTAGTAAATCAGCAGTTCAATGAATGGAATGCCGAGGTCAAAGGTTTAAACTACAATGGCTCATGTTATGCAAGCTACGGTTCTACTTCAGATGAGAAATCACTCATTGTAAGTCAATTCAATTATTCCAATTGCTATTGAAACTAAAATCCATGACAATTGTGTGTATTAACCTTTGAAGCTTAATAAAACATGAGTGGCTGTAAAGACCAATGGGACCGATAACAACAAATGTGTGTATTTTAAATTAAAAGAAGGAAAAAATAAATTTGATTATCCCACGACTGGCATTGCCAATTGGACAGTTGTTGACAAGTAACTTAAACTGAGATTTTTACTATTTTCCTAATTGTGCCAAAATCAATAACTTTTTTAACAGAAATAACAAGGTGACTACTGAGAAATATTATTTTCAACGCAACCAATGGGCACCGAACTTTTATCTTTTAACACGAAAGATAAATGGTAAGCTAATTAACACTCTAAATAACATTTACTGATTAAAATTACATTTACTGATTGAAGACAATGACAATTTAAAAATTCTGACTTGAAACTGATGATTAAAATTAATCATCTGATTTTAAGAATAAGATATTGAATAATTGCTAAAAATAATCACTCATATACAAGAGTAATATATCACTCGAGTGATTTGCAACACACAGTGTGATGTTCCTAATGGGAACACTTATGTTTGCATTGCAAAAAAGAAACGAGACAAATGACTATTGAAACTCATAACTTTAAATCTCGTTTCTTTTATTAACAGTGTAAAAAGTTCAAATTATGTTCCATTTAAGAATTTGTTATTTGCTTGTCTATTTAAATTTCTTCTATTATTTTTTACATCTTTTTTAATAGACAAAGGAATTGATATTTCCACTTCCGTTCGTCTAATGACTGTTATTGAGATTGGAGATAAGTCACTGTTGACCATTTTCTGTCCAACTGATGGAAATAAGTCAAAAGCATGTAAGTGTTTCACACATTCACATACAATTGTACATTAACTTTCAATCGTCCACTGTCAATTGTACATTGCAGTTGCCATCATTTGGACCACTGAACCAAATGTAGATGTTGAAAGCGAAGTTTCAGATGCAGATACACATTTCGAAATCGAAGAATCTGCTTTTCGAAATTATAGTACTTCCTGTTTCGATAGTGTAAAGCGTTGAACATGCACTTGCAAATATCGTTAAGCAATGCAATGAAACAGTCAAACTTTTATTAATAAAGTTAAGTAATTGCTATGAATAAACCTGGCAAAAATAAATAAACAGTTTCAATGACGATTTGTCTCATTTCTTTCTACTCAATCCAAAACAACTCTCCATTAACGAAACGAGACTAAATCTTGCTAGTTTCAATGACGATTTGTCTCATTTCTTTCTTCTCAATGCAAAACAAAACTCTAATAAAGAAACGAGATTAAATATTATTAGTTTCAATGACGATTTGTCTCATTTCTTTCTTCTCAATGCAAAACAAAGCTTCTATAAAGAAACGAGACTAAATATTATTAGTTTCAATGACGATTTGTCTCGTTTCTTTCTACTCAATCCGAAACAACTCTCCATTAACGAAACGAGACTAAATCTTGTTAGTTTCAATGACGATTTGTCTCATTTCTTTCTACTCAATCCGAAACAACTCTCCATTAACAAAACGAGACTAAATCTTGTTAGTTTCAATGACGATTTGTCTCATTTCTTTCTTCTCAATGCAAAACAAAACTCTAATAAAGAAACGAGATTAAATATTATTAGTTTCAATGACGATTTGTCTCATTTCTTTCTTCTCAATGCAAAACAAAGCTTCTATAAAGAAACGAGACTAAATATTATTAGTTTCAATGACGATTTGTCTCATTTCTTTCTTCATAATACAAAACAAAGTGAAATTAAGTAACGAGACTAAATTTCATCAGTTACAATGGCAATTTGTCTCATTTCTTTCTTGTCAATGCAAAACAAAGCTTCAATTAAGAAACGAGACCAAATCTTGTTAGTTGCAACGGCGTTTTTCCCGTTTCTTTTTAACCATAATAAAATGAAACTGTTTAAATTTAGAAAATCACCCGCTATATAATCTGTCTTATATATTTTTAGCCTTGTAGGTCATCCACCTGTGTTGAAAAAGACCTAAAAGTCCTTGCCCTTCTCCTCCACCTCCTCTGCCCCTCAATAAATTCTCCTCCTTTTTTAAAATTGTATAACTTTGAACTTTATTTTTAGTTTTCTAATACTTTGCATTGCAACAGTTGCCAAATAACATAACAAAAATGTATTTATTATTATTGTGACAAACACTGTCAAAAGGGCTGAGAAGGAGAGGAAAGGGCTGTTTGTTATAAGGTAGGGTTTAATCCTATTGTAAAAGGGCATCTATTTTAAGGATTCACTGACTAAGTTAGGCAAGAAAAATAAAGAGATTATTTTGTTATTTTGCAATGTATTTCAAAAACCCACCAAAAATATTCGCAACTAATATTTAAGAAATAGGTGAGAAAATACTGTATTACATTCAGAGGCCTAATTTAGTACTTTAGGCCTATATATTTTAAAAATAAAACACTTTAAGTTCAAAATAGCCTTTTTATGTGGTGGCTATTTGAGCTAGAAAATCAAAACATCAACAAAAATTGCAGTTGTGAAAATTTTAAGAGTGACAGCCTAGTTTAGGTGGCTTATACATGGCATCTTGGAGAACTGTCACCATAGACTTAACACAGGCAGCCACTTAAACTGGGTTTGGCGATAATCAACAATGTGCTTACTTTGAGCAAATATATCTTAAATACTAATTTAGGTATACTAGTTTCATAAATTATTTCTTATACTAAAGTTACTCTAGTTTAATAAAGTATAGTCTAAATTAGCTTATGTCGTCTATTTTAGAACCAAAATGGCGTCAAAGATAGTAACTTTTTTCAAAATCGTCCAATTTGGAGAACCTATATTTAAAAAACTAATTTAGACATACTACATTTTCCAATTGTAATTTGCAGTAGAGCAACTCTATTTTGAGATAGCCTGATTTAAACTAGTTGGTATGGCTTAATTTAGAACCAAAATGGCGCTAAAAATGGTGAGATAACCAAAAACATCAATTTTAAATGATCAAAAAAAAAAAATTAAATTAGGCAGTCTAGATTAACCAATTGTAATTTGTAGTGAAATTACTATATTTTAGGATAGTAAAATCTAAATTAGTTAATATCGACTAATTTAAAACCACAATGGCGCCAAAAATGACAGAGCAACCAAGAAACACATCAATTTTAAACAGTAATAAATAAGGAACTAAATTAGGCCGTCTAAATAAATCCATTATGATTTGTAGTAGAGTAACTTAACTTTCATGAGATACAACTGCCATCTAATGACGTCACAATTGTAAAAAAAATCAATAAAAAAATACAAAAAATCAATTGACTTATTTAATAATAATAAAATGTTTATAATTAAAAAAATATACAAAAAAAGGAACTTTTTTTTAAAGTCATTAAAGACAATGAGGACCATTGAAAGAGGAGGTAGACAACAATTACAATAATAATATTATTGCTGAATATTTTCTTTTTGATTAAATATTGAAATTTTGATATAAAAAAAATTAATTTCTCCAAAATAAAAAAAAATAATTAGAAGAAAAAAATAAAGAAAAAAAAACAAAAAAGAAAAAAGGATCCAGCCCTTTAACAACAACAAGAAAAAAAAATTAAATACAATAAAGCAATTAGTTAAATCATTTAATTAGGAATAATTATTTACTAATTAAGTAAATAATAAAATGACAAGAATCGTTTTTTTTTTCCTCCATACAAAAAAAAAAATAATAAAACATAAAAAAAATACTTTTTTATTTTTCAAATAATTGAATGAACCCGTTTTAAACCGACTTTTAATTTCTTTAAGAGTATTTTATTTCTTCAAATGTCTTTCTTTTCTTCTCTTCTTTGAATTAAGTTAAGTTTTTCCTTTTATTTGCCTTTTTACTTGCAACTACACGTCTTCCATCTTTACTTCCGTTTTCATAACTTCCATTTTTTGTGGGCAGATTATTCATTTTCTGTACAAGTTTTTGTCTTAAAGTCAACAGTGTCGAAGGACTTGCTCCAGTTCCATGCTTCACATGTTTTCCAGTTAAAGCCCTTGGTGCCCTTTTCCTCGAAAGACCATTTGCATTGCCATTGGCTACTGTCTCACTATTATTAGCTTGCGACTGCTGCTGTTGTTGGACACTATCAACATTGTTTTTACTTGGAATTTCATCAGAATTAGTGACTGTTGCATTTGCGGTCATCAAAAGACCCTGGGCCGCTGCTGGATGCGATAGTCCTTGGATCAGATTATGATATAAAGCAAATAAATGGGTTGAAACTGGTGGAACTACCATTGGACCACCAACTAAACCTCCATCATTGTCAATACTTAGTCTTCCACGCAAATCTCTATCATCATCATCATCTTCGTTTTCGCTTTGGACATCACTTTTGTCCAGCTCCAGGTCATCATCACCATTTCTGCTGACTGTTTTCAGTAATTGCTGTCTTAATACCGGATATGACCTTTGCTGCTGTTGAATTTGGTGACGAGAATCGCCATTTCCATTGCCATTGCAATATGCCAAGCGTAAGACGCTCCCGTTGCCACCGCGATACGTAACGCGACGCTTTCGTCGGTGGTGGACATAACTTCCATCTTCAACTGCTTCAGGGGATATTTTGGATGGTTGATCAGAATCCTCATCATGTTCATGTTCATCTTCACTGTCAGCATCACTAGCATCATCATTTAAACAAAATTTTGTCCCATCGACAATCGAGCACTTTCGAATATTGCTGACCATCTCCTCTAACCGCACCTTTTTTTGCTGAAGGTCTGGAGATTTGCCATTACTGACCAGTGTACTCTTAACTTGGGAACCGTTAGAAGATTTATTTGTAGACAAATTTAATGGCTGATCACTGTCAATTTCGTCACTGTCAATGTCGTTGCGATGACCGTTCAGCATGTCACCGTTTCGACAATTGACATCTTTATCAATCATGTCCTTATCACAAATGTAACCAATCATTTTGCTTGACCTTTTGTTGCTTAAATCAATTGGATGACCATCAGAAGATGAAAGATTTTGCTCAGAAATGACAGGAGCCCATCGATGAGCTATGTCACGGTTTCTCGATAACTGGAGCCGCTCATCGATCGCGTACCGGTTGAACACTTTGGATAGGTGGTGCTGCTGAGGAGCATGATGGTATGTTGTTGGGTCACTCATACTTGCTTTTACTCGACCCATTTCACTCATCCAGTAATTTATTTCAATAAAAAAAGCTTTAAAAATAGAGACAATTGCTTTTGTCCTTTGTAAGTTGCAGCTGAAATTAGTTTTGCCTGTGAAAAATAAACAAAAAAAATTAGTAACTTTGTTATATGACCTATTTTATTTGGACTCAAGAGTGTCTTAGTAATCAAAGGTGTGATAAGGATCAAAGGTGGGCCAATTTTACAGTTTGTGAATTTGTTAAAAATTGCAAAAGTTCAAATAGTATGTTTATATGATGGGATCTTCACTTCCTTCACACCAAATTTGCATAATTCATAAATTGTTTTCTAGGAAATTTACCATAGTTGATTCATATAAGCATTAAATTACTCTTTCCGCCTATTCTGTCAAAACAAATACACTGTAATGCCCCTTTTGAATACACTAAAAAAGTTTTTACAAAAAATTTTGTTTACATTTTAATTTTTTTATTATTATTTTTATTTACTGAAGTAAAAAAAAGTGATTAAAAGGGCAATTATCATGCATGACCGACATCATCTAGCAATTAAATATTTCAAAAGCTGTAAATTACAGCGTCCTGTGTGGCTATTAGGCCCATTAACCAAGGCAGTCAAAGGTGCCAAAAAGCCCCACATCATTTCAAACGCAATATTTTACTTTAACTGACAGCTTTGTGGATTTCTTTTTTAAATTTTATATTTTATTTACCAAAAAAAAAAAAATAATAATAATAATTAAGACAAAAAATAATAAAAAAACACTTTTTTTTTTTTTGTAATTTTTTAAAAATAAATTAATAAAATATTTAAATTATGTAAATATAAAAAAACTTAACCAAAAAATGAGGTTTATGTTTTATTTATTTGTTTACTTCATGTAATGCAATGCAAAGGGTTAAGATACTTAAATGGGGGCCAAAAACCAGTTTCAATGACTTCTTTGCACTCTTTTTATCTGTAAATGAGATGACTCGGTTTCCAAATCTCATTGTAACTCTGACAATTTAACTGAAATTTATTATTTTAAACACTAATTTATAAACCGATCATGTTTCTTCGATTAACTGACTAAATATTTATCGTTGATCAACCTTGCATTTTACACGAGCTACTTTTTCTATTCATCCAAGCGATAAATTTTATTATGTAAGAAGGTCTCGCGTTCCAACTTTTGCAAACCGTAAAATTTCAGTTACCAGCACCTTTGAGCACTAACTACTTAAACAATTAGCTAGAATTTTAAAGAAAATTGTTGCTTACCTGATGTTGCAGTTGGAAATTTCAATGATAGTCTTCGTTAAGTAGATCATTTCCGGTTGTAATTCCAAGTAAAATAAAATCCTTCAATGACGTAATGATGCGATAATTACGGATTTGTTAAGTAATTAAATGTTTGTTTTTTTTTTGGATAAAACTTTTGACCCAGATTTTCTTAAGTTTTTTTTTCTTCCCAGGAGTTTTTGCAATGTGTCACATAATAATTACGAGCACTCTGGGGCTCTGACTGTTTCTTCAAAGGGCACGAAACGTCCGAGCACTTTTGAAGTTGGACACCAACTGACTCTGTAAGATGTGTTGGTGATGATGATGATGATGGGGAGAAGGGGGATGAATCGAGCGGGATAAGGGAGAAGGGAAAATGAGGAGGGGACACCAACACACAAACACAGGTAACTCAGATGTAAGGTGAGGTAACACTGAGTCACTTTGGAGAAAGAAGGGAACAGGTTGGAGCAAATGACGTCACACGACGTGGGAGGAGTTACAAAACAAAGTTTCAAAGTGTAAAACTTCCTCAAAAAAAAAAATAAATTCATCTAAATTTTTATATCATTTTTTAAATTTACATCATATTTTTGTTTCCTGAAATTTTCCCCCATTGACTTAACATTAGTTAATTTAAAGTGAATAATTTAAAGAAATTCTTAACGAAAAAATGATTGGAAATGGCAACTTTGAGTGCCTATATCTCAGGAAATAACTAAGGTATTTCCGGTTGGTCTGTTATAGGTTGCAGTAGAGTTTTTCTAGTTTAAAATGCAATTGTCTAATTTAGTGTATTTAGTTTAGTTTAGAGTCAATATGACGTCAAAATCAGCTGATTTCCATATTGTGCCTGATAATTTTTTTTAATTTTTATCAATGTTGGACTTGAAAAATCTCAGAAGCTAATTTAGGTATGCTAAGTTGGCTAATCAGAATGCTTACAGGGCTAACTCTAGTTTATAGTGCAATTTTGTAATTTGGCAAATTTAGTCTATTCTAGAAGCAATTTGACGTCAAAGTCAGCGTAAAATTCAAAAATTTGTCAAATTTCATTTTTAATTTTCATCCAGTTTAGGTAAGAAAAATCAAAATAACTAATTTAGGGATACTAATTTAACACAGTGCTATACTTTTGGAAGTAACTTTTCTTTAACATGAACCAATTGTTATGGTTTTTGCAATTATCGTTTGAAACTAAAATGACGTCAAAGTCAAACATTTTTTAGCAGAAAAATCAAATGCAGTAAATTAACTAACGTGCTAAATTAGTTATGTTAATTTAGTTTTAAAACCTTCAATTATTTTGTCAGTTTTAAAAAAAGTAGATCACTTTTTTTGTTGGAAGGTGTGGTCAGTTTTTTGGTCATCATCTTCCCATCGAGCTTCTTAAAGGAAGAAATAAGATGAAAAGGGAGCAAATAGTATTAAAAAAAAATCTTTTTATTTAATTTTTTAAAGTTACAGGGGGGTGGAAGTGGATAGATAGATGGATGGAGGGGGGACGGAGAGTAAAGAGAAAAAAGTTTTTAGCCGGAAGAGGGAAGAAAAACTGCTAAAAAGCATTTTTACCCCTGACAAAACTCCCCTTATTCAATTTCCCAGCATAAAAAAGAAGTGGACAAGGAAAAACATGCAATTGAATAGAGTTTTTGAGGGATGGACCCGTTGTAGTGGACATTCAACATTCAAATTCAAAAAAAAAAATTAAATTCAAAGAAGAAAAAAACTGGGATAGTAGTATAAATCACACTGACCGAATTTATATCAAGTTTTTTTATTATTATTTCTTAAAGGAAGATTAAATATGCCAAAAAAAAGACGAAGAAAAAAATTTTTTTTTTCAATAATAAAAAAAAGATATGCTGAATGACCCATACACATGTGGCCAAAGAAAAGGACCTTACATTGAAGGACATTTGGTTTTTTACTGGATTTTCAAAAGAAATTTTTTTTCCACACGTTTACAGTTACACACCTACAGTACCTCATTTAAATATTTTGTTAAAAAAAACATAGTTTTAATTAAATTCAGGTATCTTATTAATTAACTTTTTGTTTTTGAATGTTTTAAGAAGAAGAGTAATTTTAAGTGGCTTGTTCATGAGGCCTATGAGAGATGCCCTCATTAACTTAGCATTAGCAGCCACTTCAACTAGGAATGCGCCATTGAACGAAGTGCCTACTTTAGACACTAATATCTCAGAAACTAAATTAGCTATGTCAATTTCAAAAATAGTAGTTTAGACTTGACTAACTATATTTTAACGTGCAATAATTAAATCTGGAGTTTAATGCCTATTTTAGAACCAATATAGCGTCAAAGTCACTTAGTCATTCAAAATTTATTTACTTTTGGATTAAAAAGTTGAGCAGATTTTGGTATTTTTATAGTAACTAAATTAAATTAATTAGCCTAATTTTAAAAACGGTTATGTAAATTAAACTTAATTACTTTATATTGTAATTAGCATGTCTGGTTTTTGTAGCCTATTTTAGAACCTATTAAGCAATTGTTATTTTTGCATTCAAATTTCACTGACTTTGAGCTAAAATAGTTTAATAACTAAATTAGTTATTATAAATGTTTAAAAGAAAATAGTGACTAGATTAATTATATCTTAAAGTAGAGTCTTAATATTTGATTTTAGCAGCCTATTTTAGAACCAATATGGCGTCAAAGTCACTACATCATTCGGTTTTTCTTGATTCTAGACTCAAACACTTCAGTAACTAAATTAGCTAGCCTAAATTTATAAACATGGACCAGAATAATAATAATTCTATTTTAATAAATCCAACCTTAATAAAGTTCCACGGTACTAATTTAGCACCAACATGACGTCAAAGGTCCTTACTCATTCAATATTTCTTGATTTTGGGACTAAATATCTCAGTAACTAAATTAGTTAGCCTAAATTTATAAACAGAAACTAGAATAACAGTAACTCTATTTTAATAAATTCGATACTAATTAAATTCCACTGTACTAATTTAGCGTCAACATGACGTCAAAGGTCCCAACTTATTCAAAACGTATTGAAATTTTGTAAAATACAGAAAATATTCACACAAAAAAACAAACTGTAATAAATTTACAGTTGAAAAATTTACAATAACAAAAAATGCCTGAGAGATAAAAAGAGAGAGTCGTCGTCTGCTGAAGATTTGAAATTGTTTTAAGATGTTTTCATTGGCCAAGATTGTAAGCCAAGGTCAAGTTCATGGACACTTTTTCAAGCAAAGGTAAAAGAAAAAGAAGAAAAAAAAAAACAAGTCAAAAGTTATTTCACCTCTCACATAGACTTCACATACTTTCAGCATTATACAATATGCATTTAGATACATTATTTAGTCAACTAACCAACCAACCCCCCCACCCCACCTAACCTAACCTCACCGACCACCCAACCACCTATCACCAAAGGAAGAGAAAGAAAGAAAAAAATATTTTAAAACCGTTAGCCCTGTCTTAAGTCTACGTGACTTTCATTTAACTTTTTTTTTTCTTGTTAAAAATTTTTTTTATTGCTGTTGAAGAAAAAGTAAATTCTTGGAAACACTTTTCACCCCTTTTTAACTGTTTCTTTTTTACCCCTGTCCCACCTCACTACATCCACCTCCTTTGTTGAAACTTTTTTTTTTTTGATTTTTAGTGCATTTTAGTTCCTGTGTCTCACTTTCCTCAAGGTTAAAATAATAAGCCAACAGATGTCCCTATGAAAGCAGCAACTATAGGCCCTCAACAACCCCTTAACTATCAAACCATCCCACCAACCACTCTACAGTAGATTGGATTACACTTTCAAATTTTCATTAATTTACAGTGTTGTTTGGTCCAATTGATAAGACAATTTAATTATTGTATAAACACAAGATCAGATCATCAATTTTAATTTATCGATGTTAATTGGTTATTACTTTGCAAGTTTTTGATTTTAATTGAAGTCAAGTCAACTGTTAAAATCATAAAACATTTTTTTTTATTAAATAATTTAGTTTTTTCTTTAATAATAATTGATTTTTTTTTTTGATTTATGTTTGATTAAATTTTGTTGCTTTTCGTGTAATTTGTTAATTTTTTTTTTAAGTTTATTGATTTTCTTTAAACGATCATTTTATTGATTTGTTTTAAGAATTCATTGCTTATTTTAAAATAAATTTAAAGAGTTTTTGTTAATTAATTTTTATTTCAATCAATTTACTAGTGTATTGATTTTTGTTTCAATAAAAAATTTTAACTATTAATTTTTTTTTTAAATTATTTAAGAATTTATTGATTATTTTAACAAATATATTGGTTTTTTTTAACCATTTGATTTTTTAAAATAATTTGGTTTTTTTAAACAATTTGATTTTTTTCAAATTTGATTGATTTGTGTTAACATTTATTTAATTTCTATAATTTAAAATTTTTGTTCAATTTTATGAAAATCGATTTACTGGTGTACCGGTATTGATTTTGTATTTCTATCGAAATTTTTTTTAAAATTATTTTTTTTTTTAATGTTTAAAAAAATTAAAATTTGATTTTTCAAATTGTATTGATTTTTCTTAATATTGTATTTATTGAATTTCTTTGATTTAAATTTTTTCCCTCAATTTTATTGATATCGATTTCTTAGTGTATTGGTTTTTATTTTAATTTTATTTTTTAATTTAAATTTGATCGATTTATATTGATTTATTATAATTTTAAGTTATATTATTAAGTTTATTTTTTCAAAACAAAATTCAACAAACTTAATTTCTAGTTTTGAATTTAAATTATTTTTTAAGACACAAAAAAATATTTCTGCTTATTAGGACAAAAACCATCAAAACAATAAAAACAATTTCTTAAAAATTAAAAGTAACATTTCTCCTGATTGAACTTGACCTCTCTCTCTCTCCTCCTCCTCCTCTCCTCCCCCTATTGGGCCCCATCCCATCCCAAAACAAAATATTAATAAACCTCCAATCGTTCTTCAAATCCTATAAGACCATAAACCAACCAAACAACCTAAACCAAATGTGGTAAAACTAAGCCCCTGACCTAAACTAACCTAACCCAACAAAATCCACTCTCACAATGCTTATAATTAACTCATAAAAGTCAAAGGTCAAAAGTTGATAGTTTTTGAGAAATTGTCTGTTAAATGTTGCGACCACGCCTGTTTTTTGTTTTTCCTTTGAAAAAAACATTCCGGATGAGGAAAAAGCAGATGGCCCTATGACTATGAGAGGCGATGGATGGTCCCTTTCCTAAAAACCAAAACCAATTCAAAAAAAATAAATAAAAAAAAAACCTTAGTTAAAAGTTTATGCAATGAGTGAGCAACATTGGCAAGTGGTTCCTCACTCCCTCCTACCACCCCATTTACTCAACCAACCATCCACCCCCCCCCTTAAACATAACAACAATTAAAGTTGAGAAAAACAAGAAGATAAAAAAACCAAGAAGAAGAAGAGAGAGACTGGCTGACCTAATTCCTTATATTGTTTATGTAACTTCTTTTTCTCGTGAAAAGGACTCTTCAAATGGACCCACACACATGTTATTTCCTTATCCTTAGGGTAGCCCCTGCCCCCTGGCCCCTCACTCACTCCCCCACACTTCAAAACAACATCATTCAGGTCAACAAGTGGAGATTTTTCAAAGATTTTTAACTTTTAAAATGGAAAAACAAATTTTTAATCCCTTTTGAAATTTTAATGGAAAAATTGAATTTTACATGATAAGCCACTTTTTGGGTTATGCTAGAATCAAAAACAGCTCCTAAATCGTAATTTAGGATTTTAGACCGTTTAATCTTTGTTATAAAATCGTTTGTATGGCTTGTACATTTTGCCTATGAGAGATGCTCCCATAGACTTAACATTGGTAGCCACATAAACTGGGATTTCAGTGTTTAACAATATGTCAACTTTGAGTGGCTATATCTCAATAACTAATTTAGGTATACTAATTTAATCAACGTTGTTTTATAATGTATTAACTCTATTTTAATAGTTGATTGTTGAATGACTTATATTTAGCCTAATTTAGACCCAAGACAACGTCAAAATCATCTGGTCATTCATATTAGGTCAACTTTGAGTGGCTATATCTCAATAACTAATTTAGGTATACTAATTTAGTCAACGTTGTTTTATAATGTATTAACTCTATTTTAATAGTTGATTGTTGAATGACTTATATTTAGCCTAATTTAGACCCAAGACAACGTCAAAATCACCTGGTCATTCATATTAGGTCAACTTTGAGTGGCTATATCCCAATAACTAATTTAGGTATGCTAATTTAGTCAACGGTACTTTATAATAAACTAGCTGGCCCGTTGCGCGTTGCTGCAACAATTATGAATCCCGTCCCGTACATCCCATCGTGTCCGTTACATCCCGTCCCATTCCATTAATTTTCTAATGTGCTATTGCAATCACTATATTAGTTTAATAGTGAGCTCAAAAGATAGTGCAAAAGTTTACCTAAAGGTTTACCATCTGCGCGTGCTGCGAAGGGGGGGGTTATGAAATTCACTCGTTCTCAATTTGTCCCATTCCCGATTTGTCCCGTTACCGTTCGTCCCATTCCCGATTTGTCCCGTTCCTGATTTGTCCCGTTCCCGATTTGTCTCGTTCCCGTTCATCCCATTCCTGTTTGTCTCATTCCCAATTTGTTCGGTTCCCGTTTGTCTTTTTCACGTTTGTCCTGTTCCCGTTGGTTCCGCTTCCACCTGTCCCGCCAATTTTCTAATGTGTTTTTTGCATTCATCATATAAGTTTTATCGGTAGCTCAAAAGATGGCGCTAATGGTTTCCCAAACTTTGTCCCGCGAACCCCAAAATTTAATTAAAAAAATATTATAAAGAAATTTAAAAACTTTTTAAGGCCCATAGGTTTGTCTGAATGTACAGAACAATGTCCTAAAATTGTGTGGCAATAGGACAAATAGTTTAGCAATGCATAAATGACACACAAAAACCATCGGACACACAGACAGACAGCCATCCATTTTCTTTTATATATACTGTATACAGGGCCGGCCTTCTATGAGGTGCAGCGAGTGCGTCGCACCCGGGCCTCGCGATTCGGGGGGCCTCCAAATCCGACAAATTACCTTTTTTTTTAGATATTTGTTGAAATTTTGAATTTTTTTAAAAAAAATTAGTAACTTGCACCCCCCAATAATTTTTGGGGGGGCCCCTAATTTAGTTCTTTATGTACAATTTACAATCATTGAGGGCCCCTTTTAGTTTCTTGCACCCGGGCCCCCTCTTGGAGAAGGCTGGCCCTGACTGTATAGAAGATAGAAATTATAGAATATTGACTCCCTCTCACCCGCCATCAAATCCTAAAGTTTTTCTAAACAAATCTCAAATTTTTTAAACAAACTTAAAATTTAAAAGATTATAAATCCCTTCCCGTTTCATTTTTCCCATTTGATTCGTTTTGTTCCGTTGGTCCAGTTCCATTCTACTTATTCCAATCGTCTCTTCTCGTTTGTCCCATTCCCGTTTGTTTTGTTTGTCCCATTCCCGTTTGTTTTGTTTGTCCCATTCCCGTTTGTCTTGTTCCGCTACTTCCATTCCATTAGTCTTGTTCTATTAGTCCAGTTATGTTCTTCCCATTCCGATCGTCTCTGCCCTTTTTTTTGTTTGTCCCATTCCCGTTTGACTTGTTCCTGTTTGTCCCGTCCTGCTATTTCCATTCCATTCGTCTTGTTCCGTTAGTCCAGTTCTGTTCTTCCCATTCCGATCGTCTCTTCCCTTTTTTTTTGTTTGTCCCATTCCCGATTTGTCTCGTTCCCGATTGTCCCTTTCCTGATTTGTCCCATTCCCGTTTGTCCCGTTCCCGATTTGTCCCGTTCCCGATCTGTCCCATTCCTGTTTGTCCTGTTTTACTATTTCCATTCAATTCATCTTGTTCTGTTAGTTTAGTTTTGTTCTTCCCGTTTGTTTTGTTTTGGTTGTCTCATTCTGCTTGTCCCGTCTGGGTCTGTTTGTCCCGTTTCTATCCGTTAATCCCATTAATTTTCTATTGTGTTATTGAGTTCACCCGATTAGTTTTATCGTTAGCTCAAAAGATGGCGCTAAAGGTTTACCAAATTCTGACCAACTATCTTGCGAACCACAAATTTAATTAAAATAAATTAATTAAAAAATTATTTTAACGATAGCTAACATGTACTCAATAAGAGTGTCATCAATAAATTTAATGGCGATTCAATAAATATTGTAGTAATACATACTGTACAGCAGAACTACATTTGTATTTGTATCGGCCATATAGAGATAGAAACTAACCTGCAGCAAGTGGCTGAGTTCTTAGAAAAGTACAATAACTACTTGTTGGTGTTGCTGAAATATCAGAAGTAACTCCAAACAAATGTAAACGATAAGTTGTACCAGTAGTTTAAAGAAAGTTTACACAAACATCACAGTTCAAGCCTGGATTCTCTGAATCAACTGTAAAATTGGCTGCCATCTTTTTTTTCTGTTACAGTACTGCATTTACCATATTGGTTTTACCGTGCGCTCAATAGATGGCGCTAAAGCAAACTTGCTTATCAAACTTTGTCTCGTGTACCTTAAATTTAATTTAAAAAAATTAATTAAAAACATATTTTAACAAAATATAAAAATTTTTTCAGGCCCATAGAATCATCTGAGTGTACTGAATAATGTCCTAAAATTTCATGGCGATAACATGAATGGTTTAGGAATGCATAAGCCTCAGACAGAAAGACAGACACACAGTCTCTTTTATATATATAGATTATCTCCATTTTAATATTTGATCTTTGTATGACTTTTATTTGGCCTAATTTGGACCCCAGATAACGTCAAAATCCACTGGTCATTTATATTCGGTCAATTTTAGTGACTACATTTTAATAACTAATTTAGGTATATTATGTTAAAATCATCAAACAGTGGTAAAAGTAACTAACTTAAACTCTTACCATTTAGATAGTCAACTTCAAATTAAAATAGCTTTAAAATAACTTTAGGTGGCTAATGCATTACGCCTATGAGAGATGCTTCCATAGGCTTAACATTAGCAGCCACGTAAACTGGTGCATTGTAAATAAACAAAGTTCCAACATTGAGTCGCTCTATTTCCGAAACTAATTTAGCTAAATTAAATTAGCAAATTGTAAGTAATAATGGAGTAACTATAATTTAAATTAACATTAATAAATTTAACTAAACTAGTTTAACTTATCAGCAAAATGGAGTTAAAATCAGCTGAATATGCAAATAAAGTGCCCAAAATAACTTGAACGCAGCCCATTGAAAATTACTTTTGCATGAGAATTTCAAGACTGTAAAAAATTGAGTTTTTTTGATTTAGATGTGAATTTTTTTACTATTCAAAAAATCAAATAAGATTTTTTTTTCTTCTTCTTTTTGTTATTGTGTGAAAAATTGAAGGTAGAATGGAGTCCATCTTGGACTTTTGGTCAATATTCCTCACCTGTGAGTGGCCTCACCTTGCCTTTTTCCTCCTCATAATATATCCCTCCCTCCCTCCCTTCCTTAACTCCCTTTACTAAAAGTCCCTTTTCTTATATAATATTATGTTTTTTAACATCCTGTGTTTGTGCACTTGGTCCATGACCTAATTCATCTGCTTTGCAAAAGGTTACAGCATAAGGGCAAGGGAATAGAAAATATTTTTTTAAACAACTTTGACCCAGAGTCAGTTGTGACCAATGGGAAGCTGAGAATTTTCCAGGGATTTTAAGAGAGTTCCGGAGGGTCCAGGGGGTCCCACTGGCCCACTGGTTTCATCAAAAAGTAAATATCCACACGTTTTTGTTGTAGATTTTTCTTATTAAAAAGAAAGATAGGTCAATGCGGAATTACATTAAATCCACCCTCAAGGGCCTCAACCACACATGTAAATTTAATATCTAATGTATGGACATTGAATGGACAACACACCTTAGATTCAAGCATCCAATTTCATCTTTTGCTCTGAATAAAAATCTTTATCAAAAGATGATGGGATTTATCTTTTTGGGAAAAATAGATAAAGAAAAAACTATTTTTCATATTGCAAAGTGAGTGAGAACCGGAAATGAACGCCATTGTGACTTTTAAATAAAACTTAAAAACATGTTTTTTTTTACTATTAAATTTGTAACATTAATTATTGTTAATTATAATAGTTTAAAAGTTGTTAAAAGTTAAAAATTGCAATATTTTGATTTTTGAATGACCAGCTAAATTAGGCGTCACCCATTGACTAAATTAGACAGTTTAAATAAAATTAGTTTATACTAAATCAAACTAGGGTTACTTCACTACAAATTTCAATTAACTAATTTAGTATAGCTACAATAATTCCAAAGTTACAAAAGTTCAAACTTGTCAGTTTGAGCGAAAATTAACATTGGCTCAAAAATTGTAGAATTACAGTGCCCATTGTCAAACAAAAGAACCACTTCAAAGGGCTATAACTCAATATTAAATTCAAATAATCTAACTTTGGAAATTTTACGTTATAGTATAGTTGCCATAGTTTAAATTTAAAAGTTACAGGGAAAGTGGTGGGTCTGGTTTAAAGCCAATATGACGTAAAAATCAGCCGGTCGTTCAATAACTTGAAAATTTTAGATCCAAATGTCCATGTTCAGGAATTACTACTATTACCTTAAAAAATTAATTATGGTAATTGGAATTAGTTATAAAGTAACTAAACTAATTCTACATTGCATATCAGGTTTACTTAACACCTAAGATGACGACAAAATCACCTCATAGACATTTTTGAAATTAAAATTTTGCAATTTCGAGGTATAAATACCCAGAAACTAATCAATTAAAATTAATTTTGGTAATTGTAATTTGTAGTATAATAACCATTAATTAATTATGCATCATCATACTTTGCATATCTGGTCCAGATTAGAACCAAAATGGCGTCAAAGTCGATTGACAATTCAATATCTTAACTACTTAAAGCTTTACATACTCAGTAATTAATCAGCTAAAATTAATTTTGTTAATTGCAATTTGTACAATAGCAACTCTTAAACTAATACAGCTTAAACAAACATTTCATTTCCGGTTTTTATAAAGACCAAAATGGCGTAAAAATCGTCTTAAAATTCAATAAATCACCAACTTTTTTCCCCCATATTTTTCATAAACACAGTAATTAACTAAAACCGAGTAATTCGTTATGGTTTTTTTTTTTTGCCATTTGTAGTCAAATAAATCTAAATTAATTATGGATAATTGGTCATTATAGATTTCCATGAGAACCTACATGACGTCACAGTTACAATTTGTTGCATCTTTTAAATGCCTGAACAACTTCTAAAATTACATTGCAAAATAGTTAAATCATTTTTGCCTCTTTTTTTTTTGTTTCTTCCGATTGTTTACTGTTGTTTTGGCTATTTAGTTGTGATGTTTGTTGTGTTGACCCCGGAAGAAGAGGTCAAACTAAAGACGCCGCAAATTAAGAAAAAAAGGAAGTGTATGTGCAGTGGCATTGTTATTGGTTGGTGATTTAACACTTCTTTTTACCTGTCTACCTGTTGTGAAAAACCCCTAGGAAAAAAATAAGTTATCCCTCGTAAATTTTTTATTTTTATCTCTTACCCCCCATCCCTCCCTCCAACCTCCCTTTCTTCCTCCCTCCTTCTCTGTGTGATCCACCCCCCCTCCCAAAGAATTCCCCCCTCTTTTTTTACACCTTTATTTAGAAACCGTTATGAGGTTGTTATTGAACAAGTGTATTTTTTTTTATCCCTAAAAACCTGCTTTAGCCTCCAGGTTTTATTTTGGCTATTTAAAGACTATTTTACCTATTTCCCATAACACCACTGCATAACTTAACGTCAACTTTGACCTTTGACCACAAAAAAAATACACACTTTTTTCACAAATTTAAAAAAAAAACCATGTCATTGTAACAGGTGGACAATTTAAAACATTTTCAAATGCAAATCAATGCCTTAAAAAATAATAAAATTGAGTCTAAATTTGGACATTTTTTCGACATTGGACCTTTTGGACCTCTAATAACAAAAAAAAAAGTACATTTGAAATTTTTAAAGTTAGTTTAAATTACTGCAGTTCATAACTTGAGGTTCAACCATTTAAAAAAAATGGAGTGATTCCTCCCCTTTTATATAATTCTGATTAAATTTGACTATCAATTGTGCCTATTTTAGAGATCAATAACTTTTTAACTAATTGCAATAAAGTGATTATGTCAATTGTAATGTTGTAGTGGAGTAAGTATATTTTAAAGTTACACTGCTCAAAAGCCTTAATGGATTCTTGTTTGGAACCAAAATGGAGTCAAAGACAGGCTCTTATTCAAAAATTCATAATTTTGTTCTTCTTAACCAATCATATCTTGAGAACTAATTAAGCTATAATTAATTGGTTATTTGCCTTAAATAGTTGAGAAAGTCTACTTTAATGCTGTATGTTTATTGTTCATATAACTGAAGATAAAGAGACGAGACAAATCTGTATTGTAAGACTTGCAATTTATTCCCATTTTTTTATTTGTAATTTTTGCAAATAAAGAAACTGGACAAGTACCCATGGTAAACAATACAATTTATTCCCGTTTCTTTTTTAGTATTTTTTGCGAATAAAGAAATGAGACAAATGTATTAATGAAAGCAATGCAATTTAGTCTCATTTCTTTTTTTTAGTATTTTTTGAAAATAAAGAAACGAGACAAATATCAATTGTAAGCAATGCAATTTATTCCCGTTTCTTATTTTTGTAATTTTTAAAAAATAAAGAAATGAGACAAATATCCATTGAAAGCAATGCAATTTAGTCTCATTTCTTTTTTTAGTATTTTTTGCTAATAACGAAATGAGACAAATATCCATTGAAAGCAATGCAATTTATTCCCGTTTATTGTTTTTAGTAATTTTTGCAAATAAAGAAACGAGACGAATATCAATTATAAGCAATGCAATTTATTCCCGTTTCTTTGTCATTTTTGCAAATAAAGAAACGAGACAGATACCCATAGTAAGCTATGCAATTTATTCCCGTTTCTTTTCATGATAATTTTTGGCAATAAAGAAACCAGACTTAGACCACTTTATTCTTGAAATGCTATTAATGGTTTTGCATTCTTAAAAACTAAAGAAACCGAAGTCCAAATTGACCAACAGCGCTTCAGAAACCTCTCAAATCAGCAATTAAACAAACTAAATTAGTCACATTTTGTCATTAAGACCGTTTCAGTATTACTAAAATAGCCTCAGCCAAACCTATTTTGATTCAAAAGTCCAACCCAATGCCTTTTTATTGATAAAAGGCAAATCTGAAATTTTACAAATGACATTTTATTGTACTTTTTTGGCCAATTTTTCCAGTAAATATAGTAAGTCGTTATCGTTAATAACTGTCAACAAATAACTGTTAAAATTGTAAACATGATTTTGTTGAATACACAGTACAGTGTATATGAATGACCATCGCCATTTTGTTGTTATTATTGTCGTAATGTGGTTTTTACACTCCCAACTCCCCCCCTCCCCTTTCTTTCCCTCCTCCTCCTCTCTACACCCAATTTATTATTATTTTTCTACTAAAAATACCGAAAAACATTGTTATTTTTAGTGCAACAGTTACAGTACTACTATTCCATAATCCATAAACAGTAAATAGCTGCCTTTTTCAAAAATTCCTTCTTTTCAAAGGTCACTAGCCCCAGCCCCATTCACTCCTCCCACGAAATGGTCCTTCTCACCCACTTAAATATCACTTCTGATACTTAAAATAACACATTATGATACAGTACAGGGTGAGCTAAATATAATTTTATGACTACAATCGGTTTTTACTGCAATAAAATAGGAAGATTTAGATACGGTAAAATAGCGATTCTAGTTCAGGTGGCTAATGCATGGACGCTATGGGTGATGCTACCATAGACTTAACATGGGTAGCCACTTAAAATAGAACCGGTGATAAAAGTAAGAGTTGTGAGATGGCAACTTTAGGCGCCTATATCTAAAGAACTAATTTAGGTAAATTGCATTGGGAAATTGCCAATTGTAGTTTAGTATACATAGTTTTAATTTATGTACAATAAAGTTGCATATCCTGTTTAGTTTAGCGTCAAAATGACGTCAAAGTGAACTGATTATCCAAATATTTCAACTTTAGGTGCCTATATTTAAGGAACTAATTTAGGTAAATTGCATTGGGAAATTGCTAATTGTAGTTTAGTATACATAGTTTTAATTTATGTAAAAGAAAGTTGCATATCCTGTTTAGTTTAGCGCCAAAATGACGTCAAAGGGACCTGATCATTCAAATAATGCAACTTTGAGAGCTTCCATAACTTTTGATGTAATTAACATAAAATTTCACTAAAAACTTTCTGAATATTAAATTTTAAAATATTTGACATTGATTTACTGCTTTTTCCCATTGCATACAGTAGTTTCAGGTGTTTTTTGTTTGTTTGCACCCTGTAACTTAACTTTGCAACATTGTAAGTAAAGAGCTTAAGGCCATTTTTAGAAACTGTATATCCACTGTCCAGTCTGTTGTTGACCCCTTAGATGCTCATATAAACTTAAATATAAATCGTCTTCCTCCACCCTCAACTTTGCCATTTCCCTTTCCTTTCCTTCGCATCCCATTTTCCCTTCTCACCCCCTGAATTCGGCCCCTTTGTGACTTAACTTTGTAGCCAAAATGTAACACAATAGGGAAACACAATTGACACGAGTTGTTTGTGAGAAAAAGAAAACATATTGCAACAATAAACATGGCCGTGGGCAGTGCAAAAGGTGAATGGCCACTACAAAAACACTCAATTTTAAGGGCCAAGTGCATTTCGAATTATTACCGTTTGAGACCTGACCAGTGACCAGTCAACCAGCAATACCAATGCACCAAACTCACTTTTACTCAGAAACTAACTTAACAAATGATCTAAATAAAACGTCAAAAACAAGGAAGTTCAAAACTGAGTGACCATTAACCTTTATAGACAACAATTTACTTTTTTTTTTAATTTAAAGTCGGAAACATAAAACTTTTAAACGAACTTTTGCTTCTTTTTGAAATGAAACGAGCGGAGCACCCAACATTTCATGATAAACATAATTAAACACTAGTTTTATCTAATATAAATTAATAAATAAATTGTGAAATTTAAGTTAATATTTTTTAAGGTTTAGTCTGTAATTTTTAAATAAGTTAAATTTTTGTTAAATCCCAATTTTTGCATAGATTTAAAAATGCTGCAAGTGGACACCCTGTATGTAACGCTAATCGAATACAAATCTACAGGGTGACTCAATTACAATTTTTAAACTAAATAATTTTTTTTTCAACTAATATTTAATCTTAACTAGTTAAATAATTAACATATTTTAAAACAATTTCAACATTTTATCTGTATTTAAAACAATTCTTGTTAATTACCGTACTTTACGTAAATCATTGATAAAAGTACCGTAATGTATTTTAACCGATAATACAGTATTTGAAAATTCAAACAACAAAATAGAATGAATTCAAATTTCAAATTACAGACGACATTCTACCGAAAGAAGTGAGCTGAAACCCTTACGAAATTACAGTAGAACGATTCTACGTAGCGTTATTATTAGTACGCATGCGCACAATTGGTTATGGAACATTAAATCATTCATGGAATCACATGAAGTTACTGTACCATAAAAACACTATACAAATTGCAGATAGAAATTGGTTGCTTTAGAGTTTTTGAGCAGACCAACAAGTGACAGAAAAGTACAAAAAACACATGTAACACTAGAATTTCTAATTTTTAAAGTTCAATTAACGGTATTTTCCCTATTTCGTGAGATTGCAAGATCTCGTAAGTTCTGTAGAAAACAACTTTACAATAAAGTAGATTGAAAACCACACAGTTTAATTTTCTGAAACATGACAAGAACTCACAAGATTAGCTACTTGACGTATGTTATCTTACTGTCTTACATACGGTTTGCCCCAGCATGAAATATCTGATGGGCATTTTAATTATTTTATCTTTAAGTTCCTTTCCACAAAATCCATAAAAAGCTTTGCAGAAACTAACTAATCTATAAACGCTAAATTCTGTAAGTTACTGGCAGGTTCTTACATTTCTCAGATCTTTTACAGATAAAAGAATATACTGAAAAGGATCTACTACTTCAACAAGTAAACGCTTTGCGCCGTAAATATAAAAACGCTGACAATAATAATCAAAGTAATACCAAACAAACACTGAGACTCCAAACCATTAATGTATAAAGTGTAAGTGATAGAGATATAACCTGTTAAATGAGCTTTGTCCGACCTGGAAGAGTCATCTTCAGCTGAGAGAACCTGTTCCTATGCAATAGTGGCTCCCGAGTGCATTTCATCACCACAACAGACAACTTCTTCATCCTCTGCAAATGGATCTGTGACCAAGAGCCTCAGAACTAAAAACTTTCGCAATGAGGCTTCACCTGTCGATGCTGTAAACGCAACAGGATAAAAATCGGCTGCAGTTTGATATCAATGCTAAAAAACTGAAATTAAGAGTAAGAAACACTGCAGTTTCAAAAGGAAAAATTTGAACTTGGAAAAGATGAAGCTGATCGAGCGACAGAACCATCTGAATATGGCGACAAGGAGTTTGGAATTGGATCCAGTGAGAGACCAGAAGCAACAGCAGATCATGATTGCTCTTCTGGATCATCTGAGAAACTAAAATCAAAATGACATTTAAAAATTATTACTAAAACCCTCAAAAATATTTATGTTACTTGAAGAATTGCTGAATTGAGTTTCTAACTGAAACGTCTTCGAGTACAAACCGATTATTGATTGATTATTATTAAATTCTGTTTTAATTATTAAGGTTCATGCTGTACATTTTCATCATCACAAAATGAGCTTTTTTTTTTAAAGTGGTTTTTTTTTAGACGTAATATTCTCATCTGAGTATTAAAATACACTGACACATGATTCTCTCTTTTCACTTCAAACACATTAATAGTTAAATTTGATAATTTCAATACTTTTTATCAAACTGTGCACGGTTTTCAGTGTTGTTTTTTCTTTCATGTTGACTGGTACATCAAATACTCCTTTAACTTTGTTGGAAGAGGCAACTTTGATACTGCTTTTTGCTGAATGTTTTTCAGGATGGCTTCTCGACAAGCACTCTGCAATGTGCCTACAATAAAATAAGATTCATTAAAAAAATAAATACAAATATAATAATACCAAATACAACTCCCATTCACTTCAACTAAGCCATTTACTTGACAAAGTGCGTATTTTAAATGCCTATATCTCTGGAACTAATTCAGATATATCAAGTTAGTAAATTGCAAACTCTAGTTAACTGACTACAGTTCTACGTTTCATAATTTAGCTTTCTTGTTCTGGTCAAATTTGGAACTATAACCGCGTCAAAATGCGTACTTTGAACGTCTATATCTCTGAAACTAATTTAGATGTATTAAGCTAGTAAATTGTAAGCTGTAGTGGACTAACTATAATTCTACGTTTCATAATTTAGCTTTCTTGTTCTGGTTTAATTTGGAACCAAAACAGCGTCCAAAATACCTGGTCGTTAAAAATATGAGTTTTTTTGGAGTAGAAGAACTATTACAGTAGATTTTTTAAACCTGCAAGTGACATTGAACCAACTATAACTGAACATATTTACATGTAAATTTGTTTAGGTGGTTTAATCTAAAGCTAAAATGCAGTCAAAGTCAGCTGGTTATTTAAAATGTAGATAATGTTTAACCGCAAACAGTGAACGGTTGCACAGCATGTTTGTTTGGTAAATTAAACAAACTCTGGGGCTTGATGGATAATAACGTCGAAAATATCCAAGTATTATATACTGTACTCTGTGAAAAATACCCTTGGGGGAAATAAAATCAAAAAAATAATACAGCAAAAACAATGACAAATTGGGAAAGTAACTGTAAACAAAACGACAGTTAAGTGACGTTCAGAAGGCCATTTAGTTTCACAAATTGACTTTTTGACGGCACTTATTGACGTTTATGTTACGTCAATTTGACAATTTACATGTATTAAATGGAAATTTTGAGACCTCATGGTACTACCCAGCTGCTAAAACTCAATTTCCATAATAATAAACCATTAAAATTGGCACATTTGTTTCAGACATTGACAACTCTTTGATCTTTTTAACATTTTGCGACACACACACATGTTACCCAGCAATTGAATGAAATAATTACCCTCATAAAGTTGAAGTATGTGAACTTTCTTTGTTGTCCCATAGACATCAACCACTGCATACAAAGGTCCCTTTGTATAAGGAATGTCCGTGGTGCAAGGACCCTGATCTTCACCGTTGATAATAAAGTGCATATGAGCATAATCCCCTTTAATTACGTACATAACACCAATACGACTTCCCACATCGGTGGGCAACATTCTCTGACACTTTTTGCCCAAATCCAGCCAGGGTGGCAGTTTAACTGTCATTTCATCCCTCACTGCTTCTCTACTCGTCCCAGCACCACTTACCATGTCTGCTCTTAAAGTTCCAGGAATAACCGACGACGGTTGTTGTTCATTATCACCCCAGTTTGAGCTTGTGCTGCTTCCAGCTGCGGTTGCATCGTCGCAATCAAATGCGCTGTTGTGGGATTTGGTGATGGCGTAGATCCATGAATTACCAATGTTTGCCAAGTCAGGCAGAGCATACTGTGGTAAATCAAAGTAAGATGATGGATCCAGCTGGGTCAGACCAAGCCTCATGTGGCCACTCCATCCACTCTCGTTGACGTCGATTTCAACGAGGAAAATTTCCCCAGGAACCAAAGGTCTCTCGCTGAACGTGATGGCGTGTGCGAAACTGGCTTTGCGAAAAGCGACTGTGTTTTTTTCTGATAAAATTATGTTGCGTCCGTGATGAGAGTGGAATCGAACGGCAGTCATTTTTAATTTTCTAATTTTTTTTTTACTAATTTCTTTTACACATTTGTAAGACACAGTGAAACCGACTGAAAACTTACTTTTTTTGGTTTTCTATGGTTCAACTGCGCGATAAGCACACTTTTTGCGAATCTTGTTCTTTAAAAGCTAAAAGCTAGAAATACAAATCAAATACCGTTGAATTATTGTGGATAAAATACAAAGAGATTGCATGTTACTTACTTGACATTATCCAGCAATTCATCAAGTGGTATTTCACAGAAAATTTGCATAAAGAAGCACCAAAAAGTACGTTCTAAATTTCCGACATGCGATTTTATAAGAAACGTATTGAATGGTAAAGCCTATTTTACGTAACGTAACAAAATTTACGTAATGCGTAAATGTAGCCGCTCATCAAACTACACATTCAAAATGCATTAACCGTTTTAGGAGCACTTTTATGCTAGGATCTGTCTTAAATTTGAATTATAATTTATACGTAACTGTAACGAACCTAGCGGTCATTGTAAACTTATGTACTCCAATTCTCCAAAAAAAAAAAAAAAATACCCGTACAGTAATTACCGGTAGTTGCAAAAATAATACTACCGGGTATGTAAATAAATAAAAGATTAAATTCAGCCTCATCCAAATATAAATATCCAAAAAATTAAAAAAAAACATAAAATGTAGCTGAATTGAAAGATTAAAAACTAAATTCAGTCGCATTTAAACAAAAAATAAGAATATTCGAAACTTTCAGAACAAATTTAAAAGCATAAAATGCGGTTGAATTGAAAAATAAACTCAATTCAGCCGCATTTGAACTTAAATAAAACATTCGAAATTTAAAAAAAAATGAAAAGCTTAAAATGCGGCTGAATTGAAAGATTAAAAAAAAAACTTTAAATTCAGCCGCAGTTGGTTTTACATGTAAAAATTAGTATACACTGTACAATACTTACATGGCGATTTTTTACTTGTATTTACCTTGCTTCTTTCTGACTTTCGCAACCTAATAAAACTGTACATCATTAATTGTACTTAAAACGCTAAAATTAAAATACGATACTAACAAACTTTAACGTTAATCCAGACTAAACCACGCCTAATTACAATAATCAAAAAAAAATTTAATTTTTAATAATAATTTTTTAAATAAAAAAAAAATCGCAAACATCATGATTTTACTTTATTACACGTCCATGTCCATAGGCGTTGGACTTAAACTACTGTCGTCAGAGCTGTAATTAAAAGACGAAACGTTGGAAACAATGTCTTTGTCAAACGAATGACTGGACGAAGGCAACGTAAACATTGGATGTCTTTCAGCACCACCAGCACCACTTGCAAAACTTGAATCACTCTGCTTCTCTTTCTTATCGTGCTTATGTTTATGCTTATGCTTGTGTTTCTTCTTCTTCTCCTTCTTCCTCTTAGGTTTATGTGACTTTGACGTGGAAGAAGAAGACGCTGAAAAAACGTTTGGTTCCAACAAACTCTTCTCCTTCTTCATGGAAGCCATCAGAGTACTGCTGAGTCCTCCAGACGCCATGAGACTCATCGAATCAGGCAACGAATGAGAACTATCAGAACACAATTCACTGCTGCTCCGACTAGGAACTGCAACAGCTGATGTTGACACCACCTCAGACGCCACTGGAACACCTGCGTTTAGATTTTCAAATGAAGACGAATTTGTCGTAGCAGTTGTCACTGTCACAGTTTCATCAACTTCTTCATTTAAAATTGCAATGGGAGTCGACGGAAATTCGTCCTTAACTTCAACTTCAGAGCTAAAAGTTGGTGGAATTGTATTTTCCAACACAGAACCTTCTTCTTCCTCCATTTTGATTGGTTCTTCTCCCCAGTTCATCAAAGCTGCATTGACGCTGGATTCGCTGACATCCAAACTGTTAAGTTTTGAGTGGTGATCAACTTCTGTTGGACCTTTTTCCACGTAGCAAGAAGGTTGTTTGGTTCCGTACAACACGTAGTAGAGATCCACAACGGCGCAACGTAAACGGTGATCGTGAGACAGTTGGCTGTTCATCATTTTCCACAGCTTCTCAGTCAGTTTTCTGGTGTTCAACCGGCTTGTTGATGACGTTCTTGGTGTAAATGGTGGCTGAGATATCATTGACTCTAAAACGTAATGTCTTATGTACAAGTTGGAGTCAGAGTCGACAATGTTCAAGAGGAAATCGATATCGTCTTCGGCACCGTCGACGCTCACAAAATCGACCAAGCAGTCGACAGCTTGACATCGGACTGAGACGAACTGACCTGGCAAACTGTAAGAACGAAACAACGCTGAACTGCTAGGTAAATGCCCGAATTTTTGCAATTTACGAATGGCGCTTAAACAACTGATAGTGACGGTGAAATGATAGCATGGCAAAAGTTTTTCCATGTTTAAATAACGGGTTACTTCTTCCAAAATTAGCTTTGTGTTGGGAGATAAAGAGTCAGCGTTGAAGTCTCCAGCTCCCACCAATGAAATCACCTAAAAAAATTCAAAAAAATGGTTTTAAATAAAAATTTCATTATAATTTAAATGAGTTTTAATTTAGAAAGCCATCCAGTGTTTATGCATCACTTATTACTTTTTGTTAACAACATTTGTTAATTAAAATGTGTAAATTTTCTTTACCTGAGTAACTGTTTCACCCAGCGCATCCACAAGAGCAGCTCTGTAATAATTGTCCGTAAATTTGTTCTTGGAATTGTCGTTGTATTTGAAGAGATCCAGCAGAAACCTCATGACGTCCGGCAAACAAGCTCCCTGTGAATTTCTCAAACCTGCCATAGCAAACGGCATTTCCTTTTGTAGAAAATAATGTTGAAAATTTGAAAAGTTATTCTGCCTGACAATAGCAGTGCAAGCCGGAGAACCAAAAAGTTTCTTAAAGATGGCAGTCATAGCCGGCGGACCACTCCATGTTGTCTCCAAAGCGTTGGCTACTTTTGTCAGACAATGGGTCGCTCGGCACCGAACTTTGTAGAAACACTGCTCGTTTTCGATGGTGTCAGTAAGAGCCAAGCGAGTAGCTGGTGTCGAGTACTTTTCCAAAGCCAAAATGGCATCTAACTGGGCGGTTACATCACGTTCATACCTGATTTGAAATTGCCACTGATAATCCGGCTGTTCAAATATAACTTGGCGTAACAGGCTCATTTCAGGATCAATTCGAACCCACAAAATGGGCGACTCGGCGTCCATAGAACTCAGATCCATGTCAACTTCTTCACCGGTGCAAAGAGGAATTTTTTTCTTCTTATTTCGTCTGCTTTTTGAATGGCAAGTAATGTCATGCTTAGACAAGATTCCTTCAATTTGCAGAGTGTGTTTGAATGTCCCATCCAGCTCTTGGACATGAACCATCAGAGGTCCAACATACCTTTTCATTCCTAAAGAAAGATTTGCATCTTGTCTGATCTCAAGTTCCAATGTGTTTCTCTTTCGGTTGAAGATGAAAGAACCGTAGAACTTGGCGTGTCCTCCTTCGTGGACCCATTGCTCGAAAAACACAGCCATGTCTTTGCCTGTCACTGTAAAAATGGCCTTAAGAAAGCTGGAAGTGGACAACAACATATTCAGCCAAGAAGTGGAACTGCACTTTTGTTGAGCCGCCTGACCGGCTAATGAGAGCAATTTGTTTAGCACTTGCAGCAACAATTCGCGGCCGATACGATCCTCTAACATCCGGATAATCAGATGAGCCTTTCGGGTCATCGCTCGGATGTATTTCCATGACAAAGTGTTCATGTGTCGAGTACTGAAATAAAACTGCTCGGCTGGAGGCGATGAAGAGGTGGCAGATGATCCACTTCCACTGCAATCAACTAGAATTCCACCGAAATTCTGCTCGTATTCAATCACTTGTTGCAGCTCTTTTTGGATCATGAACCGATATTCGTTGTTACCAAAGCTTTGCTTAATCCACAGACCACTCAAGTAACGAGAAATGCCTTTGGGAAGCCAAGAATCAGACCAAGAACTCATGTTTATAAAACAGCCGAAAAACTGCTCTGCTACTGCTCGAGACATAAGTTTCCTTGAGATGTAAGCCTGGTCAATCACGAATCTATAATCATTAAAAAAAAACAAATAATTAGTTATATTATAATTATATACCAAATAGATTAATTTAAAATAATTTTTTTGAAATGCAAATAAAGAAACGAGACAAAATTCAATCAGTTCCAATGATAATTTGTCTCGTTTCTTTTTTTTTTTGCGGTGAATAAGTTTAAATGCCAATAAAGAAAGTTCCAATGACTATTTATCTTATTAAGGAAAAAAATGTCCATAAAAAGATAAATTTCATCAATTTGTGACAATTTGTCACGTTTTTTCTTGTCAAAAAAAATAAAAACGACTAAATAAAGAAACGAGACAATTTCTCATCAGTTACAATGGCGATTTGTCCCGTTTCTTTTATTTTCCGTGGATAAAATTAAATGCCAATAAAAGACATGAAACTATGTTTTATCAGTTTAAAATAACAATTTATCTCGGTTTTCCTTACCATAGAAATTTTTAGTGAAGATTTAGTGAAAATGTTTCTCGTTTTTTATTTCTTCAAAAAAGTAAATAAAGTAACGAGACTAAATCTCATCAGTTATAATAGTGAAATTTCCCGTTTCTTTCTTGTCAAGGGAAAAAAATGGTTTCAGCTTTTAAATTCACCCATTGCATTCGTTAACTGAATTTCAAATACCTTGAATGAAGCAGATTCGTACTAAGAATCGTCATTGTAGCATAAGGTGTATAAGAATCGTATGCTTCTTCCACAAACACCTGTTTGTAGCAAGAATACGGATATCTGGAGGACAACAATTCCTCGTAAAACTCAAATGTCTCATGAAGAAACGCTGTTGAGTGTTTGAGCAGAGGTTTCAAATGTGGCAGACAAAAATGCGTGACCTCGTGCATGTGTGGATCCACCAGAATCTCAAACGGTCCAACAGCCAAAGCAATCTTAGTGGCGCATGTTGGAGTCGTTAAGTAATAATGAAAAGTCTTTTTCCTCATGTCAGGAGTGTAAACAACTTCCAGCAACTCACCATTCGACACGGCGGTCATGGAGACATCAACTGTGAATTCCAGTTTCCAACTACACGGTTCTGAGGTGTCGATGCAGGGAAACCACAACCGAGAACTTCCATAGGTGAAGGCATGACAAGCTCTCTCGGCTAAAGTTCCTTCGCCCTCAGGAACGACGAAATGAATGCCTCCAGCTGGTCTTTCCAAGGAGAATTCAATACTCAGACGAAGCAATTTACCATCCTGAACAAAGTGAAATGCCTCGGATGGAATGCGAATTGTTAATTCACCGCTGCCCATGTCACTGTCGACAGAATTAACAGCTTTTAAATGGCGGTCTGAGAACGTCTCCAACTCCTTGTTCTTATCGTCGTCTCCTTGGCAGATTTCCTGCGTCGGATCACTAAAATGTTTACAATTAAAACACGATCAAACTAAAAGTACGTTTCACGACTTACTTGTACAAAAATGAAGCCTCAATTTCGTTGATACAGACTCGATAAACTCGGCATTGTTTACTGTTGACTTTGATTCGACGAAGATCTGTTCTGAGAGGAATGAGACACAGCTCCACGTACCCGATCAAAGACTTTCTTTGGAAATTTATACCGGTTATGCATAATATTTGGTGCGACAAGCGATACGGTCGCTGGTTTTCTTCTTTACGTTCGGATTTCTTCATTTTTTAAACCGAAAATCTGAGAAAACAACACTCAGAAAACGCAAAACACAGTCTCCATTTTCTAACCGCTTGATTCCATGCTGCTGTATAGTAGGCGCATGCTCATTTTAGTAAACAATGTGCTCACAGCAAAAGAATATACACACGGCAGTAAACTATACACACAATATGCGTCTACTAAATAAAACTACATGGGAAATCGCATGGGATAATTAAATGGGAATCACCACCGGTATCTTCTATGCAATGGGACTATGGGAACTCCGTCCACATGTTGCATAATATAAATTTGTTTTTAACTTATTTGTGTTACATCTAATATTTATCTTGAAAACGAAATTTCATTTAGGTTTTTTTGATATTATTTTGTCATTAAGACACACTGTATTTACCGTTTAAAGATTAAGTAGCTCTTTTTTCAACTAGGCGTACAAAGCGCTTTGTAATTGTGACGAAAGATTAACGATCAACTGTAGAATTACGTGTCAATTTTCTTGTAGCTCGCATAGTGGCGCTGATGTTCCTTTATAGTCAAATGCATTACTATAATGTTTAGTTACGTTGTGTAATGTATTCCAGATTTCCGAAGTTGTGTAGTACCTTACGTATGTGAAGCTTACCACGTAATGAAATGGCGTTGAACTTGAATTTTCTTATTTTAATACAAAATTATTTTTGAAATATCGTTCAGTTTCATTACATTTTTTTAATTAATGATCTGAAATGTAAATTTACTGATTATTAAATTAAAATGCAAGATGGAAATTTAAGAAGCAAGGAAATTTTAAGAAAGATTTTAGAATGACAACAAAACGTTCTAAATGGTAAGACCACCATTATAAATGAAAAAGAATTTTTTTTAACTTAATTTCGCAGTTAAAAATTAACTATTAAGTTGTAAAATAATGATTAATTGTTGTACTTTTGTAAACACATTAATCGATAATACTTCATTTATTGTAGGTTACCATAAAACAGCAGCAATACCATCGAAGTAAAGTCACTACTGTACAGTATGTAAGCTCAAGTTACTTAATATTTGGTTAATTATGTTTCATGTTCTCATGTTTGTCTTATAATTAAGAAAAGAAACAGCTTTTATGACATCGTTTACACAGCAACAAAGAAAGAAAAACAAATATTATGAATGTAGTAAGTTTTTGTCAAGATCAGCTGATTCAGTTCCTGACATTTTTGTTTTTTATACAAATTTCAGTTCATCAAGTTTGAAGAAATGACAGCTACTTCAGTTCAAACAGAAGGGGAAAAAACCGAGTTCCTTCATATAAATTTGTATATTAATGCATTTGTGTTGAAATACATGATAAACAGGAAATGTGTTAATCGTTTTTAAAAATTCAGGTTTTAATCCTTCCAATACTAATTTCCTTTTAATTTGTTTTTGCAGAGTTTTTGTTGTAATACATTTTTTAGACGATTCGTTTCCTGTGGTAGAACCGGTAATTGAATGTGTTGATATTGGAAGTTTTGGTTATTATGTTTGTTTATGTTTTTACTACTTGACTTGCTAACATAATTGTGTCATTTTAAAAGATGGTGCGTGTCATTGATGCTGTGATTCTGTCAAATGAAAAGCTGCTTCTCAATTTATACGCTTAAACGAAACAAGTTTTAGTGATGAAAGCAGGGAGCTGAAAGCATCAAATTTCGTGTCTTAACGACATTCAATGTGTGCACTTATTATTTTGTAAGTTAAGCTTTGTAAACCGATTTTAATGAAGCACTGCAACTTCTAGTTACTGAGCGCAAAATCTAGTTACTTGATGCTCTGGTTTTCAAATAACAAATATTTTGGCTTCTTATTCGGTAAATATGAAGAATAATTGGTGCATTAAATTTGGTTGCTTAAAAGTTAGCACCAAATATACTGTACAGTATGTTGCCATGTTGAATCGTTAAAGTCGGATCTGGGGTTGTTCTTTGAGATGTTTCATCTTTAAGTTTGAAGTTAAAGATGAAACATCTCAAGATTAACTAGTTCAAACGTTTGTGAAACAAGTTAAATCAATGCTCTAGATTATATAATCAAATTGCGAGTTTGCAGTGACGAGTTTAAGCTTCTCGTTTATATTTTTATTACCTGGAAGCCAAATGTAACGGTTGGCAAAGCAAATTTAGGTTCTTCAAACACAAATTCGCCAATTTGAACACCAAATAAACTCGAATTTAAAGCTTAAAATGTCGAAATGACAAATTTAGTAATCAAAACTTTTTAATTTAGGTTTTCAAAACCACATTTCTTATTTAATAAAGTAATTTGTGCACCAAATTTAACCATTTTAACTCAAAAGTAGGAGCTCAAGAGTCACCAAAATTAACCAGTTTTATAGCCGAAACTCGTCAATTTTGCACCTGAAGCATAAACGAAGCTTAAGCAAGCCCCTATTATTATTGAAATTGGTTGTTAAGTTATTTAAAAACCAAATTTATTGCTTGTTAATGCCAATTTTAGCTTTGCAAATCACCAACGAAGCATCTTTAGCACCAAATTCCACCACTAGAACTAAAGTTCGACCGTTTCAATCTATAAAATGACAATAACGCAATTTCAAGATTCAAATTATGCTTTTTTAAAACACAGATGAAGTAATTAAGCACCATATTCCAACATTATAACGGTTACAACTAAAACGTTTGATGCACAAAAACCTCATTTCTGCAAAACGTCACCTCAGGCACCAAATTTTGCAGCTGAAACTCGAAACACATGATGAAATTTCCTGCTTCTCAGAACACAAACTAAGAACGACAAGCACCAAATTTAGCACCGGTACTACTTTATCAAAAAAGCAAATTTGAGAACTTTTCACCCAAGTTTCACTTTCTCAACCTTAATTTTTTTAAAGATAAACAACACTTTAACAAAACAATGATTATACAATGAAAATGAATTTTATTAATAATTTATATTTTGCAGCCCTCAACTACCTCAAGTAAGGGTACTCATTCAAAAAGGTCCTGACTTTATTAGGTAAAGTCACATCCGCATTATTAACAACCCTTTGCAGGGGCACACTACCGTTAAACGTCAACCGACACAAATGTTTGAGGGAAGGGATTGAATGAAGCAGCGGTCTGTTGAGATAGATGCACCTATCTCGCCGGCCGGAATCGTCCAACCACACATGGCACCGAGCCTTGTCAGTGCCACTCAGTCTGACGTAATAATCCACCATCTGAACGGCACAATCAAAGAGAGGCATGTGTCCAGCGATCATATCCTCAGCGTCCAGTTTAAACTGTCCATTTCGATAATGCACACGAACGCTGGTGGGTCCACGCTCTGTTTGGACACTCAGAGCAAACAGGTAGGCAGGATCCGAACTGTCTCTCATCAAGTAAGTACCAACAGCCATCTTTTGAAGCAGTGAGGTGGCGTCCTGCCAAGATAACTGACCGTAATACCAACCACTTAGTTCTAGTTTGCACACGCAGTTTCTTATCCTTTCCAAATCCAAACAAAATTCATCATTGTTGCTCATCACTTCACGTTGTTGTTCTTGGGGCTGTGGCTGGGGCTCCTCCTCCTCCTCCTGTTGCAGTTGCTGCTCCCTGGGACGACTTTTCACTTCCCAAATCAACAATTTGCTTAATAAGGGCACCAGTACCACTGTCGACCACGACGATAATGATGAAAATGATGATGGAACTTTACATGTACAACCAGAAATTGCATGGAATTTTCGTAGATATTTAAATAATGTGGTGGTAACTGCCGAAATTAGCAAGGTTTGTGGGCAGAGGAAGTGGAGTAATAGTCCAAATTGGAACCCAATTGTTAGCATAATGATTAATTGGGACACTCACTTGGACTTTGATGATCCATAATACGGTACAAAAAAAATGACACACACTCACTTTAACCCACAAAAAAAAAATTCCCTCATCGAAATTTCCTTCTTTCAATATAAACAAAAAAACTTTTTAATTAGGAAAAAAAAAACTCACATTTTGTGTTTGTTTTTTTTTATAAAATCTGATAATCCATTGATTTTAGTATTTGCAAATTAATTTAGTATTAGCACATATACACACACACGCACTGGCAATGGCACTGAGCACCTTTGAACGGAGCACACTGCCCCTCTCGCACCCTAATTTTCGGGCTTCTTTAGCTGATGCCGTCAATATGAAGCCATTTGCGGCAGAGTGGTTGTCGGCTTTTACCGTACATCTCTTCAGCAATCAAAATCTACTGTGTGTGAATAGACTGACTAATAAAACAAGTAGAAAAATGAAATGTTGAAGCTTACGACCGTGACCGACCCCCATCCATCCCATTCCTCCTCCCACCCTCCACACATCACTCCCTTTTACATTCCTTGATTTTTCTCTCTCTGCCCCCCCCCCCCACTCCAATCCACCCCTCAAACACATATACACATATACAAGCCATCTCTCTCTCTATTTCTCTCTCCCCAGCTCCAAAAAGCTCCCTTCCGAGAAATACTCGAGGTCGATATCACAGCCCAATACCACGAATTGGAGATGGAGAGGAGTTCCTGAGAATTCTCTCACCCCAAAACTATATCACCCCCTTCCCATCTAGCTCACTCCCTCCCCCCCCTTACCAAAGTTCCCTCCCCCTTTACCATATCATCTCTCTTATAAATCCTAAATGCATCTGTGTGTGATGTGTATATATTGTATGTACACCTCATGCACAAAAGTTTATTCAACCATTATATATTTTTGTTGTTGCTAAAAATAAGCATGTTATTATGTTTTTATTAGAAAGAAGTTCAAAGGGTTGTGGATGGGATTTTAAGGGGGGTTGGGAGAAATGAAGGGTTATACTTTGGTGGAGGTGCTTCATTTATGCAAGGTTTTTTTTAATTTTTTTTTTTTTTGGCAGTGAAAGAGTTTGCAGTTGTTCTAATTAGTTTTTGGTAATTAGAATTTTTATTTGCAATTGTTATGTTAAACTTTAATTGTACTTTGGGAGTTTTTTTTGTTTTTTTTTGGGAAACTTTTATTTTATTTAAAGTTTTGTTGTTTTGAATTTTTTTTTATTTTTGTAATTAATTATTTTAGGTATTTGTTGTTATTACAGTATTTATTTATTTTTATTAACGTTTTTTGTTATTTATTTTTATTTGTTAACTTTTTTCATATTTATTTTTATTTGTTAACTTTTGTCATATTTATTTTGTTAACTTTTTTGTTACTTATTTTTATTTATTAACTTTTTTAATATTTATTTTTATTTATTAACTTTTTTTTATTTATTTTTATTTATTAACTTTTTGTTATTTATTTTTCTTCATTAATTTTTTTGGTTATTTATTTTTATTTATTAACTTTTATTTATTTATTTTTCTTCATTAAAAATAATTACAAATTAATAAAGTTGTGTTTATGGGGTTTTTAATTTTTGATATTTTTTATTATTTTCAAAATTATTTTACTACTTTAGAAATTATTTTATTATTTGTTTAATTACTGGTATTTTCTTGTTTTTAGTTATGAAATCTGTTAATTAATTTCGATTTTTTTTATTTATTTTTCTTTATTATTGAATTTTTATTCATTAACTACTTAAATTTATAATTATCAATCTACCTACAATGTATTTCATTAATTTATTTCTTTAGTCATTTTTATTATTATGCAATGTAGCATTTTATTTCTTTAAATCTAATTATGAAATAATTAACAGCTGTAAACAACATTTAAAATACAATTTAAAGTTTCTTTTTTCAAACAAAAAATATAAAAAAAAGAATTCACTACCAAAAAAAAAAATTGCAATTAAAAAAGAATCGACTTAATTAACTAAATTCATAAAAACTAACTAAATTTTCCACAACAAAAAATTCCTAAAACAAACTAAATTCCTCAACTTACATCAACTTTGAATGAAATAAAAGTAATTTTGTTAATGAAATTTGATTTTCATTGATAATTCTTGTTAATAAGAAAAAAATTGTCCAAAGCCCTGTACAAAATTGCTTAGTAAATGCTACGTAAGAGCCTTAAAAGAGCGCTTTAAAGCCGCTCAAATATTTACCTGTGCTGACCAATTGTTGAGCATTTTTCAGCTCAATTGCGCTCAAAGCATAAAAGACACTGCGTGTGTGTGTGTGTTTATTATGTTATTTTGTGACGTAATAGCTCACGTACATTGCCTAGTTATTCTGAAGAATTTCCTCTATAAAAGGAAAAACACATCCCCCAACCACCCACTCAGTCACCTAACCTACCCACCCACCCACCACCACCCCCCTTGAACTTATTACAATAGATAAGCGCAATCTAAATACACACTTTCATTATAATACTTGGTAATAGCAAAAGCTTTAAATACTTTCATTGTTAGGAGTTTATGACCTTATAATTAATTGCACCTTATTATTTGCTCATTTTAATCAGCGATTACGTCATTTAAGATTATTATTACTACTGTACTGTATATGTCTTCAGGGACTTTTGTCTTTCATGATGTCTAATTTAGACATGCAGCCTCAAATTTAGTGCTTGCTTGCAAATAAAACAGCAAATTAGCTACCTAAAATAAGAGCTAAATTGCAAAAAAATATCATGCAAATTTAGTCGCTTGAATTCAAACTTTGTGATTTGTAATTGGTAATTTAGGTTACTCAAATGCAATTTAGCTAACTAAAAATGCAATTTATGAACATAAAGCAACTAATTTAGGCTCTGAATAACAAATGTAGAGCTTTCAATGGAAAATTTAGCTCTAAAATGCAAATATAGTTTTAAAAACAGTAAATTTAGTCACTTAAATTACAATTTAGTGCTTGCAAAAGCCCATTTAGGTACGTAACATTAGTCTAATGGTAGCAAAGAAACCCAAAAATTTAGTCATTTGAATTCCAATATTCCATTTAGCTAACTAAAATGCAACTAATTTCGATGCTTGATACCAAATGTAGTGCTTTTTTATAGAAAATATAGTTCTGAAATGCAAATATAGTAAAAATTTAGTCACTTAAACTAAAATCTGGGCTTGCAAAGGCCCATTTAGATACCTACAATGCAAAATTAGGCACTAATATCAGTCTAGTTCTTGCAAAGACTAAATTATTTACTTAACAAAATATTGAAAAACCTAATATAGCAAAGAAACCAGAGAATTTAGTCAATTGAATTCAAACTTAGTGATTCTAATTGTCCATTTAGCTAACTATAAAATGCAACTAATTTAGGCGCTGGTTACTAAATTCAGTGCTTTCAGTGGAAAATAAAGCTCTTAAATGCAGAAATAGCACAGAAACAGTAAATTTAGTGTTCGCAAGGACCAATTTAGCTATCTAAACGTCTTAAATACCAATTTTTTTAACTAAAATATGTAATTTAGGTACTTAACATCAGATTTAGTGGTTCCAATGTCCTGGCCTATTAAGACAATTCAAAATCCAATGAATTAAAACACACAAAACGCCCTAAATTTCCTGAAAAAATAAAATAAAATTAAAAAACAAAAAAACCACTTATTAAATTGTAATTAAACAAATTGAAATTTATTTATTAATAATAACTAAAAATCGTTTCAATGTACCAGAGAGTGATCAACCAAAGTGGAACATTTTAGAACTAGAAAAAAAAAATTCCTTATTCCCATGGGAAATGGGAATTCAAAATTTTAAAAATTGTACAAAAATTTAATCTGCTTTATTAAAGTAGGCACATTTACTCTATTGATTATACAAACCAACAAACGCCAACTTGAATAAAACAACATTTCCCACTTGCACTTTCCACTATTCCCATTTCCCATGGGCAACTTTTTCCCAGTCCCATAAAAAATGTTCAACTTGTGAACTTTTGCTGATCATCATCATCTCTGTACATAATGAATAATCAACTTTGCTAATGTTAATTATTATTATTTTTTCTTTTGTTAAGTTTTTTTGTTGAAATAATTAATTAGTAAAGATATAATTATTTATTAATTTCGTTAAAGCAACTATCACAAACTCTGACTGGCTTCTTAAAAGCTGTTATGGTGGCTGATTTTGATGAACATTCACTGCAGTAGATGTTGCCACAATTTCTACAATGATGCTGAAAAAATATAATTAAAAAGCAAAATACATTAAATTAGCAGCTTAATTAATTAAATTCATTAATTAAATTTAAAAAAAAAAACCTTTCTAAAAGTGACTGAAAACTGTTTTTGGCATGTTGTGCATTGATCAACTTCTGAATCCTCAGTCCATTTACGATTGGTCAATTTAGCCGTTTCCATCTATTTTAGTCAATTAAATTCAATGTAACATCATTAATTAAGCTGTTATGTTAATTAAAAAAAGAATTAATTACTTGTAAAGTCTGATTTTCTCTGCCTAATTCATGGAGAGCAGACAAGGCATCGTCCAATTTTCTTCTTAGCTCTGACGTTGCTGTTTTCAACTTTTCACAATCAGCTTCACTACTCAGGCATCTAAATTAGACAATTAGACTAAATTAGTTGCAATTATTAGGCAAAGTTAACCTGTTTTACACTACTTAAAAGTGTAATTTACCACATTTAGACTATTTTTCTTGTATTTGTTGGTAAATAAAATGACAATTTAGTCCCTTTTAATCATATTTTAGCCAATTTAGTAACTTTTAATCATATTTTAGTCAATTTAGCCACTTTAAATCCTAAATTAGTCAATTTAGTCCCAAACAATTTCATATGTAATAGATTTGTCTGGTTTTATTTTAATTTGGAAAGTAATGAGACTGAGTTACATTGTCTTCAATAGCAATTTGTCTCGTTTCTTTTTATCTAAAGTAATGAGACCGAGTTACATTGGTTTCAATGACGATTTGTCTCATTTCATAGAGGGCGCTACACGACCTGTCAAAGCTATCTACAATTCCTAAGTGGTCTAAGTGCAATAATCCACTTTGTTACTGAACGACTCATTTGAAAACATTAAATTGCCATTTTGACTTCTAAAACCAATGAAAGACTAATTTTGTCTAATTAAAATGAATTACTTGGCAATTTAGCATACCACAAAGTCAATTAAAACGAAGACTAATTAAGTATAAAATGGTCTAATTTACCTTTCTAATAAAGCTCTCCTTTCATCAACAGCATTTTCAAGTTTCGCTTCAGTTTCTATTCACAAAAACAACAAAAAAAATCCTTAAGAAAACAAAAAAGCAACTAAATTAGAAATTAGACAAGTCAGTATAAAATACCTAATTTTTCTCCCATAATCTCATCAATTCTCGCCTCTAAAACTTTCACTTTTTCCTGATGAATAGTGACGTCACCTCTGAGTGTCGACAGGTTTTCTTGCAAAGCTGAAATTTGCATTTCAAATTGAGCTTTTGACTTTTCAGCTTCGATTTTAATTGCTTTTTTGCTCTCATTGCTTTCATTCTGTCCAATTTAGTCATTTAGTTCTTCTCATTCAAATGCTAAATAAGTAATAAATACTCACAAACTGCGAGTTCAATTTGTCTATTTTAGCCTGGAGACCTCCAACTGTTTGTTCATTGCTAATTTTCAAACTTTCATTTGTTTCCTTTTCCTTAAAAGAAAATAAAAAAAACCCATTTTAATAAACAAGATTTAAGGATTTGCTTCTTTCTTCGTTTTACTTTGTGTAATTCAGTTTCAGCTGCTGTTAATTTGGTGCTGAGTTCCAGTTTTTGATCAATGAGAAATTCCCTGGCTTCTTCAAGTTTAACTATTTGCTGAAATTACATTTTTTTTTACAATTAAAAACTCTTTCAATTAATTGAGAATTATAAAATTTTTCATACGTTGTGTAAATCGTTTTTCAGTGAAATCAACTGATTCTCCAAATCGCTTTTCTGAACTTGTAATTCCGAATATTTTTCCTCCAAATCTGACATTGATTTGTGAGAGTCAAACAACTCTGTTTCCAATGAAGTCTAAAAACATAATTAAGATAAATATTAATTTAATACACTTTCTTCCATTATTCAAGAATCTAATTGCGTGTAGTTAAATTTCCAGTGTAAAACAAGCAAATTTATTTACCTTTTGAAGATTAATTTGGTTTTGAACTTGAAGAGCAGCTGATAAATCATTAGCCGAGCTTTTCAATCGGTCATTCAGCGTCTGTTTAGCCTTAAAAAGACAATTAGTTTGTTGCCATTTAGTCTAGGAACCTAAATCAATAAACTTCTTAAAATGTGTTAATTACTTGTTCAGATTCGTTTAATTTGCTGGAGAGCGATTGTTCATTTGTCCGCAATTGCTTAATTTCGTCTGACAGTTGTTGGTGAACTTGATTCAGCTGATCCGCTTGACTTTGAGAGCTTTTTAAGTCTGACTCTTTGACTTTCAACTGATTCTCCAAATCACTCAACCGATTCGTGTATTCATTCACGCTTGACTCGTATTTAACACGCCAACCATCTCTCTCTTTACTAACACACTAATTAATTTCCCAAAATTAGATTGACTGGTTAATTCAGAGCCATTAAAACGCAAAACAATTACGTTAATAGTATTCTTTGAGCTGTCTAGTTCTGCTTCCAATGTTCTCATGCTGTCATTAAGTTCCAGAACCTTTTACGGGAGAAATAATCCAATTATTACCAGTAAATTAAGACAAAAATCGTTGATGGAAATTACCTGATTTTGTAGATTAATTTCACTTTGTTTTTTGGCACTCAAATGTTGATTAGTTGACAACAAAGTTGAGCTTAGTAATCCTACTTTGGTCTCCAGAGTCACCAACTCACTTTTAAACATGTTTTTCAATGCAATCACTGTGCTTTTTAACACCGACTAAAAAAGTACAAAAAACAACTAATTACAATGACTAACTACTGGATTAATAGGCTTTTTTAAACATCTAAGAAACAAACATTTGACATTAATGAATCAAGTTTTGGCTTCAAGTGACTTAATTTCGATTTAATGAACTAAATGTTGACTCCAAATAATTAAGTTAAGCTTTTACGAACCAAGTTTCGACTTCTACTAACGAACCAAAGTTTGTTTTCATAATCAAACTATTAAATTTTGGTTTTATTAACTAATTTCTGACTTCAAGTTACTAAATTTTACTCCTCATTAATAAACTAAGATTCCAAGGCACAAAAATTAAATGAAAAATGACTAATTTGGTTCTTATAAGAACTAAATTGAGCAATCAACATCAAAATTTGTCTTCGATTGGTGAAACTTTACTTACCAATGTGTTTTTGCTTTCCATCAATTCGGCAATAAAGTTTTTCAGTTGTTTATCAACTAATCCTTTGATTCTAACTACTTCTCCATCAGCAGCTGACTTTTCCATGGCCAAATGGCTTAACTAAAACGCAGAAACAACTCACTGTTTAGATTTTTTAATAAAAACAAAAACTTATTTTAATTGTGTTCATTGTTATTTACCTCTTGTTGAAGACTAGACCTGGTGTTTTCAACGTTGCAAACTTGCTCTTTCCATTCAACTTCTTTCTATACAAAAAAATTTAAAATAGCTAAACTAGCATTAACTAAATCAGCAACCAAAGTTACTATTTCGAGATTTTGTTTCAGCTGTGAATTTTTTCTTTTCACACCAATGATTTCGGACTGTAACTCGTCAACCAGAACCGACTTTTGACTCATTTGCTCAGTCTAAAAAAAACCATCAAAATTGAAATCAAATCTTAATTTCTAAATTCTGAAAATTTACCAGTTCTGAAATTTGTGTCTGAAACGCAGAGCAATCTTCTTTGCTCATATTCAACAACTGAATATTTGCTGCTAATTTTTCCTATAAAATCACCAAAACAAAACTTTAACATTACTGCCTATCAAATAAATAAAACAAAGCTATTTCATTACGTCACTGTCTTTAATATGTTTCTCCATTTGCAGTTTCGTGTTGAGCCATAAGCTTTCCTTCTCGCCAAACTGTTTAAACTTCTCTGAAAAATTTGATTGCATTTGCTGCCTTGTTTCTTCACCTGATTTTAACTTGCCTAAAATCTCCTCTTTTTCAGCCTCTAATTTCAGCACTTTTTCACGGTGAATCTCCAATTCTCGTTTGGTCTGTTATTAAAAAAAACAATAAAGTTTTACCTATTTTGTTTATAGAAAAAAACCTAAAAAACTTAGGTTATTAACTTATTACATCGTGCAAATTAGCGTACAAATCTTCGTTAGTCTTCTTAGACTTTTCTTCTTCAGCAGCAGATGACTTTTGCAAGTTTGAAATCTTCTCCAATAAACCACTCTACAATAACAAATCAGAATTGAATTATTTGATGACATCAAACAAAACTTTAAATCGGTGATTTGAAAATGATGCAAATAATTTCAATAATGACATTTTCTCCTTTCCTCAAACAGGCAGGACAATTGCTCTTGGAACTAATAAAATTCCAGAAACGAGGTATGTATTTTAAGAAGCTTGGATCTAGTGTGAAGATCCAAACCAGTGAATTTTTAGCAGATTTAGTCTTAGAATCGATTCTTACTATTCTTTGCATCATTTTTGCACCAACAACTTGATAAACTTTACATTTTCCAATTGCAACTGCTGAATTGCAGCGTTGATACCTTCCCCAGCTTCAATTTTCAGATATAACTCTTCTCTTTCCTGGTTCAGACGCTCAACTAAGCTGATTTTCTGTTCTACTTGAGCTTCTAGTTCACTTACGCGATCAGAACTACCATAAACAATATAAATATAAAATTTCGTGTCTTTAAAAGTCAAAATAACCACATACAGTTGTTGTTTCGATCGTTGCTCTTTCTCCAAATCCATTTTCATATCCAACAACTGCATTTTATTCTCATCTAAGGAGGAACTTCTGCTCTTCAGCTCTGAATTTAAGTTCTTAATTTGCGATTCGGATGACTTTAAATGCGACTCCAACTCTTTTCCATCTGCCTCCATCTATAAGTTATGGATAATTGTTTTGCATTTAAAAAGTTACTATTTTTGTATGCAAAGACAACAATTAATTTAACCTTTTGTATTCGCATTTGTTTCTCGTTCAAATCTTTACTTAAATTTTCAACTTTTAATTCCAGCTGCTCGCAGTTTGACCTGAGCTGCTGGTTTTGTTGACCAAGATGCTGCTCTTCATTAGCCAGACACTTTTCCGCCTGACTTAGCTTATTTTGCAGTTCATTCGTCTCCAACTTTTGCGCTTTAAGCAACTCTTGGAGGTTCTCAACTTTAGAACTAAGCTCGGTGTTATCAGTTGTGAATTTCTCCACTGCAACTTCCATGGCCGCATTTGACATTATTAACTGTAAAGAAATTTTTTAATTGTTAGTACAGTATTTAAAAAGTACATTCTCTGAAATTATAATAAACTTTTTTTTATTAAATACCCTTCTCGTTTCTGAGTTCTGGTATTCAAATTCCTCTTTCAACTCATGTTTTTGGTTTACGACAGAGTCTTTTTCGATTTTCAGCGAATCAAATTCAGCTCTTAAGGTTTTCAGTTCTTCCGAAATTAAACTCAGACTGTTTTCCTTGTCTGAGAATTTGCTATTTAAATCTTCGATCGTTTGGGTTAATTGAAGTTTCTCTTTCTGAAATTCGTGTCTTTCGGTTTCAGATTCTGATCTCAACTTTTCCAAAAGGGATTTGCACTCCAATAGCTCTTTACTCACATTGGCAGTTTCTTCGTTGCTTTGTCTTAATAGAAAATCAAGTTTTTATATTTAAAATGCTTCAAGATATAAAGAAACACAAAACTTGACAATTAAAAACTCAAAATATAGTTAAACAAGCTTGAATTTGGCAATTTTAGCTCCTGATCTGACACATTCAAAGCTACTTTCGTCTTATGTGACGACTTCATTCAATAAATAGGCTGTTCACAACTAAAGTTAAATTGGTCTTAGTTCCCTTTAGCTCTAAATTCATATGAAAGACCCAAGTTGCTGATAGCAAAAGTGAATCAAGCCCAAATACTTGTAAACTGCTCAAATATAAATTTCGGTTTTTTTTCGGTGTTTCTCGTTTACTTACTTGTCTTGTAACTGAGCTTCTAGATTTTCTTTAGAAACCTTAAATAAAAACAATAAAATTCAATGAATTACAAAATTACAGGAAATCATTTTTGTTTACTTTCAAATCGCGAATGTCTTCCTCTAACTTTTTCCTCAAATCTTCCTCTTCGTGCAATCGTGACAAAACCAGCTCTTTTTCACTAGTCTATAAATATGATCAAACCATTAAATGAAAAATACCACTAAATTCTCCATATATAATTCATACAAATAAATTCATTTTATTCTCCAAATCTTCTTTCTGCTGCTTAACTAACAAATGCGTCTCAACAGCCTCTCCCAGCTGTTTCCTTAGCAAAACAAGCTCAGATGACACTAAACAAAAACATACACTAACCATTAACCAAACCAAACAAACAAATGAAGATCTAAAAATACACAAAGATTTCGTCTCTTCCAGTGACTTGAGCTGCTGTTTCATACTGAGACTTTCCTGTAAATTAAAAAACCCAAACATTCGTATAAAAGTGTTTATTATTAAGTTAATTTCGTAAATCTCACTTCTGTATCTTCTCGTTCAACGACTCCACCCAATCTCACTACTTCCTTCTTCAGTTCCTCCGAATACCATCGCTCTTCCTTAAGAGTTGTTTTCATCTCAGCCAATTCGTGTCTGAGCACTTGCAAATCGCCATTCAGAGACTGAACTCCACTGCTGGCATGATCAGCTGTGTAATGAATGTGCAACTGATCTCCAGTTGGAAATTTCGCCTTGCAAATTGGGCAAACATGTTGCTGAACGTCGTCCCCATGAACTGACTCGTAGTGAGACTCAAGTTCCTCCGGCGACAAGCATCTCTCCATACATTTTGGGCAGAGAAATCCCTGTAACACAAATAGTTAAAAACCTTGAGTTTATAATACATTAACTTTATGTCAAATTATCAAATTACTTCGGCGGTTTCGTCGCTGTTTATGTCGCCATCATCAATGGCGTGAGAAGGAGAACCCTGCGAAGCAGATGGTGAATTTCCACCGCCTCCTCTGGTCTTTTAACACACAAATTAATTAAAATTATAATAAACTTAAATTAAATGATCACTTAAATGTTTATTTACCTTGTCACTGATCTTAGTTATGAGTTTGTTAGCAAAATTTCCAAACATGGTTGTTCGTTCTGTCACTGTCACTCACGAATAGAACACTACAGAGCAAGCATTTTTTTTCTTAATTTAGACTAAGAAATTGTCTTAATTATGAAAGAGTTATCGTTAATTATAAATATTACTGTGTTATTTTAAATTAACCGGCTGATTATTACCTCATGAAAATTGAAAAATAACTTTAAATGTTAAAAGTAAAATTGCAAAATCGGAAAAAGATAAAAATGTCAACACCCATCGAACATTATGGGAAGCCAAAATAGTGATTTATTGAATACTGTTTAGTATAGCAATAGATTGCCATACATGGCGCTAAAAAAGTCACGTGAATTTCTTGAAGCAGGGGAAACCATTAAACGCTAAAGTTTAAATTTTGTTTACCGTATTTTAAGTTATTTTATAGACAATTTTACACATTCAAACGGCAAAAAATTGTTAAACATAATAAATTTAAGTGTTATTTTAAAATTATAATATAAATTTATTTAAATACAAGTATTTTTATTGGCCTTACATTCAATATTAATAGCAGTTCCGGTAACTCACTATCAAAATTTTCATTTTACATGTGAAACTTAGAAATTAGTGAGACAAATCTCTATTGGAATTGATTATATTTTGTCTCGTTTCTTTGTTGACACTGCAAAACGTGTTTTAACATACAGTAGTAGGGTTAAGTATTTGATACTGATGTGATTTTCTATGAGATTCACTATTCATAAGCCAGGTTTTGGTGAAATTAAACTTAAATTTCTAACTAACACACCTCTCTTTATGATTATCATTAGTTTAGATAGCAAAAAGTCAATATCGATTATATCATAAGTTAATTGTGTTTATTAAAAGCCAAATTAAATACTCACAGCTGTCGATTCAGATTATTTCATACAAACTTTCGATTTTCACTAATCAACATTTTCACTAACAAAACATGAGTTTTAACAGATTTCAAGGACTTAGTTGACAAATAAATTATTTATTGTTTCTAGTAACTTATAAGAAAACTTAATAAAAATTAATATAACTTATTTTATAATGTTTTGTAGACAGAATTTGTATAATTTTACCTTATTAATAATTTAAGTAACAACTTTGCTGAAAAAAAGCTCTAATGTCATTTTATGAGAAAAAAAATTATTTTAGAATAAAAAAAAGTATTTTAGAATAAAAAAAAGTATTTTAGAATAAAAAAAA
>JAAFCF010005931.1:18045476-18056066 GCA_013389785.1 Helicorthomorpha holstii | reverse complement strand
AAAAAAAGTATTTTAGAATAAAAAAAAGTATTTTAGAATAAAAAAAAATATTTTAAAAAAAAAAAAAAGTATTTTAGAATTAAAAAAAAGCATTTTAGAATAAAAAAAAAGTATTTTAGAATAAAAAAAAGTGTTCTTGTAATATTTTGTAAACTATAATTTAGTTAATTAGACTTTAATAAAAAATTACAAAAATTCAGGAAAAATATTGGACTAATTTTAAGTTACTTAATAGCAATGTTGCCAAAGTAAAAAAAAAAAAAAAGTTATGTTGTCCAGAGAAAATATAACAATTAATAAATTGTTCATAATTCTTACTAGTTATTAATTAATCAATAATAATCATTAGTTGCTAATGAGTCATTGAAAAGAAATTGATAATTGTTTTTTTCTTATTTAAAAAACAACACTTGGAAAAATAACATTTGCACATCTCAATTTCAAACAGAGATGACTTAATTTTTTTGATGACATCACTTTTTCACTGCTTTCATTTCACATAAACAACATATAAGTCTAAGCCAACTTTTCAGTCACTTTAGTTTGTCTAAATTGCCACTTGTTCAAATGTAAACTCGAATAATAATCAGAAAGATTTAAATATTTTGGCAATTTACGAAGACGTCACCGTAACTGAGTCAAGTCATACTCAACAAACAAGCAAACAAAAAGCAGTCTTAGTCAGTTTTATTTGGTTTATGGAAAAGCAATGTGAACTTAATTTTAATCCAATTTTCTTTTTTCTTTTTATAATTTTTTTTATTAAAGTCTAATTAACTAAATAATAGTGTGTTTGTTGCAAAAATGCATACAATAAAAAGACATTAAAGCTTGTTAGAAACAAATGGCCAGTGTTGTGAGCTCATTGAGACTTGTTTTTGCACTAAAAACATTATTTTCTTTTTGAAACATGATCAAACATGTACAGGTATTTTAAAATACATAAAAAACCCAGTTCATTTTTCCATTTTAATCAGTTGAAAAAGATAGAAGAGTAGAGTGCACTAAAAATAAAAACCAATAAAAAATACAAATCGATTATTATTGTAAGAATTTTTGTTAAAATCAATAAAATTGAAATGTGAATGCATTGAAAAGCACATACTAAGTGATTTCTGGGTTTAAATTTATTCTAATTTCAAATTTTAGAATGTTTTTATGTCTTATTATTAATTTTTTTTTTTATTTTCTTATTATTAAATGATTGGCTCATTATTAAAACATTGGCTCATTAAACACAAAAATTATTATTAACGATTATTAGTTAACATTAAACTAGTTAAATTTTTATTTGATTAATTTAGTTTTAATTTAATTATTTTTTAGTTTAATTTAGGTTTTTTTTTAGATTAAATTAATTTCTATTATGTTTTAGGTTAATTTCATTTTTATTGTTTGTTTTAGGTTAATTTAAAATTGATAAGAAAGATAAAAAAGAATAAGAATTGATTAAATTAATATAAAAGTAGTTTCAACAATGATTAATCAATGATATTTAACAATTATTTTGTTTTTATAGATGTTTTTTTTTTTGATGATTTTATATAAATTTAATAGAGTTAATAAATGAAAAAAAAATTGTTAAAAAATTAACTATTACAATCATTGTGACTTTTATTTTCAAATAATTAAAATAAAATCTTTTAAAAATAAAACATTTCGAATATTCACTTTTTAACAAAATTTTAAATATTTGAATACTCGAAAAATTCGAATACTCGAAAAATTCGAATACTCGAAAAATTCGAATGCTCGAAAAATTCGAATGCTCGAAAAATTCGAATGCTCGAAAAATTCAAATACTCGAAAAATTCAAACACTCGAAAAATTCGAATTTTTAAAAGATTCGAATATTCGAATCTTTGGAATACTACTTCAAATATTGGATTTCAAATATGACATCAATGACAAACTTGATCAATGCATAGTGATAATTCAAACTTTTAACTTTAATCGAACTCAATAAAATTATTAATAATTAATTTATTTATTTTTTCCAAAGTAGTTTTATTTTGCTACATAGAGTATTTAGTGTCATTTAATTCGTTTTTTTAATTTCTAAGTTAAGTTGTTATAAAAAGTTTAACTTAGCAGTCCTACTTTCTCAAGAAATTAAACTTAAAAACCAAAACGCAATCAATTTTTTTTTCATAAACAGAGCACTTGAAAATTTGTAATAGTTTCATTAAATAAACACAAATGTTTCTTCTAAAGCGCTTTGGATTTTCCTCTAATAAGAATAATGAATAATGAGTAATGGATGACGCTGTCAAATATCAAACAAAATTTAGTATAAATACTCAGCACCAAAACTGCAATCTACACCACAACTACTAAATCTACATTTAGTCAGTTCCTTCAAACTGAAGTAAAAAAAAGTAATAATTTTTGCTTTTAGTTTTGCTTTATCTGAAGAACCAAAAAATGATGAAATTAATCGCAATTGTCTTGGTGGCTTTCATTGCAATGGACATGGCCAATGCTAAGGTTAGTTCACTTAAACTTAATATAATAATTTTATATAAAAAAGCAATATTTGTACTAAATGCTAAATTTGATTTTTGTTTTTAGCTTTCAGATGACTTCATAAAGAAAGCTGCTGATGCAGCCGGAATGACAGTAGAAGAATTTAAAAAATGCTTTTCAGTTAAGGAAGTAAAGGCTGTAACTGATGCAATCCAAGCCTTGATAAAGAAACTGGATCCTTCAGCAGACGAAAAAAAACAGGCCAAAGATATAGAGCCATTTGCTGAACCACTGGCTAAAAATGCAAAAGCAACTTGCGATAAACTCCTCGGTGGTTCAAGTGGTTCAGGTGGTTCAACTCCCAAACCAACCCCTAAAACAACCCCTAAACCCAAAAGCGGTTAACTTGGTTTTAGGACACCAAAAATTCACAATCAAAATTAGAATTCAAATCGACCAAATTTTGTTCATTTTTTTTCCTTGGGGAGCAATAAGCATATAATTTAATTCGTTAGTATTTATTTCCCCAGACTTTAGAAACAATTTAATATTTAAAAATAATCGAATTTGATTGTTAATCAATTGTTATTATAAGAATTTTTTTGTTGAAATCAATAAAATGATTGTGAATGCATTGAAAGACATTTGTTTCTAATTATTGCTATGGCAACAAACACTCATGTGATTAAGGATTTAACACATTTTTATTTTTAAAGTTCTAAGTTCTAATTATGAATTTTAGAATGTTTTTTTACAAAACGTTTTGTAAAGTTACATCGTTCTAATTGGTTTTAAATTCACGCACGTGGTAATAAAGCGTTTCAATTGAATTCGTTCGATTTAAAATCGAATGCTTTACTATTATTAATAGAAATTTAGTAAAGTCGCTTTATGACGTAATTTTTGCGTTTTTATGTTGACAATTTCAAACAAAATATCCAAGATTATTCTTATTGGTTTATTTTAGTTAACAACTTGTAAGAAAGTGGCTCCTTAAAAAGAAAAGCAAGCAAAAACAGAAAAAATGTCAAACAAAAAAAACTTCTTAAAAAACCCTTAGATGTTGTTTTTTAGTAAACATTTAAATTTTGAAAATCTTAGGTGGAACCAAACACAAAAAAGGTTGGAAAACACTAAAAATGTACAAGAAGTGTGTGTATTTTCATGTTTGTGTTTTATGCCTGGCCAAACCAATTATCCAATTGCCATTAAACTTTGAGAAAATGTTGAGTACACTCTCAAGATTGTTTCTATTTAAAAAAAACTTTAAAAACCGTTATAATATTTGTTTAAATAATTTATTGAATTAAATGTGGCGTTCGCGAGACAGATTTTGATAAACAGACTATTGATGTTAGCGCCATCTTTTGAACTAACGATAAAACTAATATTGTAAATGCAACAACACAATAGATGACGCTAAATAGAAGAATTGCTTCACTAAATAAACACAAATGTTTCTCATCGTCATATATTTTTCCTCTACTGTGAATTACAATTAACACAAACAAATGTCATACCGGTATAAAGTTTCATGTAAGTTGAACAGTACCAAATAGAAATCTAAACCACAACAAAATCTACATTTAGTCCCTGTTTCATCTTCAAGTAGAAAACTATTATCATTTCTAAAGTTGTTTCTATCTGAACAATCGCCATGTCCAAGGAAATTGCAATTGTCTTTGTAATTTTTACTGCAATGTATTTGGCCAATGCTGAGTTACCTCAGCATTGGCCAAATACATTGCAGCCAATGCTGAGGTAAGTTAATCTAATATACTGTGGGTAAGTTAGTAATTGTTTTCATACCAACATTTGACTTACTTTTAATCTTACTTAGAAGTTAATAGATCTTTATGATTTGTTAACGATCGAGATTGTTACGAGAGAAGATGAATTAAACGAAGATTATGCGAAAAAATGCCTTAGATTTAAAGAAATGAAGTCTGTAATTGATTCAATAAAAAACTTAATCAAAGCAGTTGCGCCACCTAAAACGGATACATCAGAAGAGTACGGAAGTATAAACCCAGTTCTTGTCTGTCTAAGTGAACCAGTTCATGAACTGTGTAAATTTACCTACGATATTTGGCGGAATTCAAGTAGTGAGAGTCCCTCAGCCAAATGAGGTTTCAGATCACCAAAAATTCACAATCAAATTTAGGAGACAAATTAACTAAATTTTGTTAATTTTGTTTTTTTTTTGTTTGTTTTTTGGCCAAGAAGGACATAACCATATAACTTAACTTAGTTTGTCACTTTGTCTCAGATCTCCTAAACACTTTCATATAAAAGAAAGAAAAAAAAACAATTATTTGATTGTTGATTAATTATTATTGTAAGAAATTGTGTTGAAATCAATAAAATTTAAAATGAGTTTGAAAAAAAATGAGTTTATTTTGTTTTATTTTATTATAAAACCGTTTAACGTGAAAACGTTTAACACAAAATAATACTGCAGTTCAGAATAAATACTCTGAATTTTTTTGTTATATTTTTTTAAACAGAACACAAACACTGCTTAACAAGAAATGATACATTACATATGCATTTAAGAAAAAAAAAAAAAAACAATGCAATTTTAATCTGTTAGCCAAATTATTTTGTGTTAACGGAGTTTTGTTTCGCTTTAACAGGAAATAAATGTATAAAAATGCTTATATTTTTAAGTCTATTTTTTTTCAGAAACAGAGAGCTCTCTTGACAACAGCTAATAGTTTCATTAAATAAACACAAATGTTTCACAAATGTTAATATGAATAATGAGTAATGATGACGCAATCAAATGTCATAACAAAATTTCGTATGAATATGCAGCACCAAATTGCAATCTACACCACAACTAAAACCACATTTAGTCAATGCTTTAAAACTTTGAAGTAGTATTTTACCTAAAAAACCGCAATGGTCAAATTAATCGCAATTGTCTTTCTGGCTTTCATTGCAATGGACATGACCAATGCTGTGGCTAATTTTATTTAATTGTTTCATTAAAAACAAAATTTTACAGTATATGAGTTATTCAAAATAATTTAGACACAATTTTATAGTTTTTTTAAAAATTAATAAAACATTTTTAAACATTAATACAACTTATTGTAAAAAGAATTGTAAAAAAAGGTCTAATGTTTTTTTATGAGAAAAAAAAATTTATTTTTGCAAAATAAAAAAAAAATATACTAAATTTTTTGTAAACTAGGATTTAGTTATTTAGATTATAATAAAAAGAAATAAAAAAGTTTAGAAAATGTTTTTTAACTTTTTTTTATTGAATAGCAAAACTGTTGACCAAGTCCAAGTGAACTGAGCCCAATGAAACTCATGGGGCCCAAAAAAAAAAACAGAATTACATATTGTTCATAATCATTATTAGTTATTAACTAATCAATAATAATCACTAGTTGCTGATGAGTCAACAATACTAAAGACATTAATAAGAAACTGAATAAAAGTATATAATTGTTTTTTTGTTTTTTTTTTTCTGATATGAAAACAAAATTTGGCAAAAAATATAAACATTTCACTTCTCAATTTCAACACAGAGGTGAATTCATTTTTTAACAGGTGACATCACTTTTTTGTAGCTTTCATTTTCCATATTTCATTTTTCATCAACAACATAAACTAAAGTGTGTGAATAGTTGGCTTAGACTTGTAATTGTCACCTGTTCAAATGTAAACTCGAATAATAATCAGAAAGATTTGAATATTTTGGCAATTTACAAAGACGTCACAGTAACTGAGTCAAGTAATATTCAACAAGCAGTCTTAGTCAGTTTTATTTGGTTTATAATTGTTTATGAAAATCCAATGTGTAAAATAAAAGCAGAAAAAAATGATAAAGTCACCTCCATGTGAACTTGAAAATTCAATGTATTGTTTTATCAAGTGTTGTTTTCATAACAGAAAAAATAACAATTATTTATTTTATTTAGTTTTTTTATTTATTTATTATTTGAGTACTAGTGACTCATTAGCAACTAATGATTATTATTGACTTGTTAGTAACTAATGATGATGATGGGGAAGGTTATTAGTAATTATCTTTTATTTGGAAAAAATGAGTCTCTTGGTCTTTTTTCACAACTTTTCTACTCAATGGTTAACTTATTTTTACAACAATTTTTCTAATTTTCTATTAAAGTCTAATTAATTAAATACTAGTTTAGAAAGCACAATGGAATTCGCTTAATATGAAAATCCGGTTAACACAAAACCACATTGCGGCTCCGAACTAAACTATAAGCATTTCCACACATTTGTGTCTTGTTAATACAAAACAAAACTTGCTTAACACGAAAAAATTGCATATACCGCCGGCGAAAATGTAGAGAAAATCAAAAGTTTTCTAAGTTTGAATGTTTTTATTAAAACAAATACAAAATCAATACTTTTTTATTTGTTTTTGTATAAATATTTTTAAAATTGCATTGTTTTTTTCATAAATGCATACATGCATATGCATGTAAATGCACGAAATGCATAATATTTTAAAATGTAAATAGTCTATCTAATATTTTGTCATTTTAGTGAGAAATATTTTGTTTTTGTAAGTTATTTTCCGCTTATAAAAATCATTTTATTAAAAAGAATTTTCAGTCCCTACCGTTTTGTGTTAAACAGAATCCACTGTATTACAAAAACAATTCAAATATTTACAATAAAATCTTTCGAATATTTCGAATGTTCACTTTTTATCAAAATACTCAAAAGATTCGAATATTAGATTTGGAATACTCAAAAGATTCGAATATTATATTTGGAATACTCAAAAGATTCGAATATTAGATTTTGAACACAGTACTCAAAAGATTCGAATATTTGATTTCGAACACAGTACTCAAAAGATTCGAATATTTGATTTCGAACACAGTACTCAAAAGATTCGAATATTAAATTTCGAATACTCAAAAAATTTAAATATTAAATTTTGAATACTCAAAAAATTTGAATATTTGATTTCGAACATTTCATTACTACATTGCTCAAATTTGTCACCAATAATTCAAATTTCAATTTTAATCAAAAAAAATTATTAACAATTAATCGATAATGTTTTTTTTTGCTATGTGTTTAGTATCATTAAAACCGCTTTTTTAAATCTCAATGACGTCATAAAGTAATCAACTTACTAATCACACTTTTTCAATCAATTAAACTTAAAAACCCAAAACGCAATCAATTTATTTTTTTTTCATAAACAGAGCACTTGAAAACTTCCAATAGTTTCATTAAATCAACACAAATGTTTCTTTCAAAGCGCTTTGGATTTTCCTCAAATACGAATAATGAATAATAAGTTACTAATGACGTAGACAAATATCAAACAAAATTTCGTATAAATACTCAGCCCCAAAACTGAAATCTACACCACAACTAAATTCAGTTATTTAGTCAGTGCTTTGCTACTTTGAAGTAGAAAAAACTATTAACTTTTCCTTTTAGTTTTGCTTTAACCGGAAGAACCAAAAAAATGATGAAATTAATCGCAATTGTCTTTATGGCTTTCATTGCAATGGACATGGCCAATGCTCAGGTTAGTTCACTTATTTAAAAGTAGCATTTTGTAATTCTAAATTTGCTTTTTGGTTTTAGCTTTCAGAGGATGTATTAAAAAAGGTCGCTGAAGCAACCGAAATGAGCGTAGACAAACTGAAACAATGCCTTGAAACTAAAGAACTAAAAGCTGTATTTGAATCAATCTTAGCCGTAGTAAAAAAAGTGGAACCTGATGCCACCCCAGACCAACAGCTCGAAAGTATAGCGCCATATGCTCGCCCACTACTTGACTCGGCAAAGCCAATCTGCGCAGCTCTCCTCGGTGATAAGAAGGATTCAGGCGGTGACACACCCAAATCAACCCCTAAACCCAAAGCCTAATAAGGTTTAAGGGCACCAAAAATTCACGATCAAATTTAGAATTTAAATTAACTAAATTTTGTTAGCCTTGAGGAGTCTTGGGTCTTATAACTTAGTTTGTTACTGTTTCCTGGGCTTTAAAAACAATTTATTATAAAAATAATCGAATTTGATTGTTAATCAATTATTATTGTAAGAATTTTTGTTGAAATCAATAAAATTAAATGATTGTGAATGCATTGAAAAGCATATGTTTCTAATTACTGTATTACTATGGCCAGGACCGGCGTGACGTTTTGCTGGACTGGATAAAAAATTGACAAAAAAAAAAAAAAACAATTTCATAAAATTTTTCAAAAAAAATATTTTTCCAAAACAAAATTTTTTTTAAAAAAAAATCCAAATTTATTAAAATTTTTCTAAAAAAATATCCAAATTTCCTAAAAAAAAAAAACTGTAGAGTCAGGTTTGCAATGCCCGAACCCCATACATAGTAAATAAAAACCAGGAAAAAATGGCAATGAATCATACTAATTAATAATTTAATCAATAGTAAATAATTGGTATTTAATGATCAAATATCACTTAAGTTATTAATTGAAATAAATAATTGATTTTTTGATATGAAAACCACATTTGGCAAAATAACATTTGCACTTCTCAAGGTTCACACAGAAAGGTCACTTTATTACTATTGCTGATTTCATTTTACACGTTAAAACATAATTTAAAAGCATTCTAAAATTTATAATTTGAATATTTTTAAAAATAAATGAAATCACGTGAGTGTTTGTTGCCATAGAAATAATTAGAAACTTATGCTTTTCAATGCAATCACAACAGTTTTAATTTGATTGATTTCGACTGAAATTCTTACAATAATAATTGATTAAAAATCGATTTGCATTTTTCTTTTACATTTAAGACAAAGTGACAAATTAATTTTTACGTTTCCTGTTGCTTTTCCTCGGCAAAAAAAAAATGACAGATTTTGGTATTTTTGTTGCTTTTTAAACTAAATTTAATGGCTTTTTATGGACTTGAACTACTGGAAGCTCGTTGAATTTCAAACAATGCTTTGCAGAATGCTCCTAATGCTTGTACCTGTGAGTCAACAATTGCCTTTAAACCTTCAGTCAATTTTATTTCTTTGGCATCAGATGGCGCAACTGAGTTCAGTATGTCGTTTACTGAATAAAAAATAGAGCTTGTTTCTGGCTTCCTGGAGCATTCTTTCACTTCTTCTTCCGATAGTCCACTTGTCTTAGTAATCTCGTTTATTAGCCAAGAGGACAACTATCAAAATAAATCAAAAATATTAATAAAAAGTTTTGCCCTTTAAAAAAAAAAACCATGGTATTAAGTTGAGTTACCTCAGCATTGGTCATGTCCATTGCAATAAAAACTACAAAGACAATTGCAATTAATTTCATCATTGCGTTTCTTTTGGTAAAACAACTTAGTTATTCAGTTTAGTCACAACACCAGTCACAGTGACTAAATGTCGACTTAGTTCTGGTTTAGATTTGGATTTGGTGCTGCCAATTTATATAAAGTTTTGTTTGTTTGTTTGTTAGCTGTTTGCGTCATCAGGATTCATAATTAGAGGAAAATCCACAGCGAAATTCGCCTATTTCAAACATTTGTGGTTTATTTAATGAAGCTATTGGAAATTACCAGTGCTTTGTTTTTTTTTTAATTAATTTTTTATTATGGTTTTGTATGCTGAATTAAGCTTATTTGATTAGTTGTGATCGTCAAGGTAATTTCATTGAAAAGGATATGTTTCGTCATAAAACAATTGACTCATAATTCATTTAATTTTATTGATTTTAACCGAAATTTTTACAATAATAATTGATTAACAATCGATTTGTATTTCTATTTTATGTTAAAGTGAGACAAAGTGAAACTAATGTTACGCTTCCTGTTCCTTTTCCTCTGCAATAAATTACAAAATTTAGTATTTTTGTCTCCTAAATTTAATTGTGAACTTTTGGTGCTCTTAGACTTCATTTGGTGCTCTTGAACTACATTTGGTGGTCTTAAATTTCATGTGGTTGCTCTTACAAGTTATTTGGTGCTGTTAATCGTCATTTGGTGCTCTGGAATTTCATTTGGTGCACTGAAACTTTATTTTGTGCTCCTAAACTTCATTTGGTGCTCTAAGACTTCACTCGGTGCTCTTAAACGTCATTTGATTGCTCTTAAACATCAATTGGTGCTCTTAAACTTCACTTGGTGCTCTTAAACTTCACTTGGTGC
>JAAFCF010005931.1:18024366-18045466 GCA_013389785.1 Helicorthomorpha holstii | reverse complement strand
GCTCTTAAACTTCACTTGGTGCTCTTAAACTTCACTTGGTGCTCTTAGACTTCACTTGATGCTCTTAGACTTCATTTAGTGCTCTTAAACTTCACTTGGATCTCTTAAACGTCATTTGTTTCACTTACACTTCACTTGGTGCTCTTAAACATCAATTGGTGCTCTTAAACATCAATTGGTGCTCTTAAACGTCATTTGGTTGCTCTTAGACGTCATTTGGTGCTCTTAGACTTCATTTGGTTGCTCGTAAACATCATTTGGTGCTCTTAAACGTCATTTGTTTCTCTTAAACTTCACTTGGTGCTCTTAGACTTCACTTGGTGCTCTTAAACATTATTTGGTTGCTCGTAAACATCATTTGGTGCTCTTAAACTTCATTTGGTGCTCTGAAATTTCATTTGGAGGCTGGAGCTTCAAACATTTGCTTACAGTCTTCTACTGCTGAAGTCAAGTATGGGTTAATCATCTCCTCTGTTACTTCGTGCAAATCATTTAAATCAGGTGGAACCAGTGCTTCTAATATGGTTACTATTAAATCATATATCTTCTTTACGACTTCGTTTCTTGAGCATTCTTTCACTTGTTCTTCTGACAGTCCACTTGACTTCTTAACTTCATTCATTATCCAAGCTATATACTATCAAAATAAACAACATCAAAATAAAGCAACAAAATCGTTTAAAAAACTGACTCAAGTTACCTCAGAATTAGCCGTGACCATTACAATGAAAACCACAAAAACAATTGCAAATAACTTCAGCATTGTGTTGTTTTAAACGCAAAAGTAATACGAATTTTCCACTTCAATTATTCACTGTTTTGAAACTGAAGTTATGGTTTCGAGTTGAATTTGGTGCTGGAAATTTATATGAAATGTTGTTTGTTAGCTGTTTTAGTCATTGTTAATCAAATATCAAGAAACCCAATAGCAAAATTGACCAAATGGAAATGTCTGTTTTAGATTGATTGATAGGTTAATTACCAAGTGCCCTGTCGATGAAATAATATTTTATAATTGGATTTTTTGTGCTGATTTCAACTTATAAAACAAATAAGAAACCTTTCTTCAGGATTATTATTAATAACTAATTAATTATTAAGTTGTCTATAACCATTATCGGTTATTAATGACAATCTGAATAAAATAATTGTTTTTTCTGATATAAAAAATATTTGCCAAAATAAAACAGTATTTCCACTTTCTGAAGTTCATTTAGAGGTGACATCATTTTTTTGCTGCATTCATATTACACATTGAAACAGGTGGCAATAAGCAGTCTAAGTCAACTAACACTCAGTTGATTCAGTTTCAGTTGGTTTTTTATCGTATATATAAATTCAATATCAATAATCAATCAATATTCAATATATTGGCAATCAACTTACTGTACGTAGAAACTCCCTATAACAGTCCCGTATATGACGTCACTAACAATTTTATATTTTTAAGTTTCCATTCGAATGTATTTAAAATACATTCTAAAATTCTTTATTGAGATTTAAAATTAAGTGCACTCACGTGACTTTTAGTTGCCATAGCAATAATAATAATAATAATAAAAAACACATGTTTTTTCAATATAGCAGAATTTAAATAATAATAATAATAATTGATTGATTATCGATTTGTATTTTTGTTGTTGCATTTTAAATTGTGTTATTGTTCAATTCAGTGAATTTGGTTCCTGATATTTTATTTTAAATCAATTTGTACTGTAATTTCAGAAACTACTAAGTTACATTAAATGTCATTTTGGTGAGTACAGTACTACTTCTAACACGAAAATAAAGTTTTGGTCTTTAGCGTTTCGTGTTAAGAGATTTTTCACTAAACTTTTGGTGCTTTTAAATTTAATTGAGTTGTGGCTTAATCCGTTGAACTTCGTACGCTTGTTTGCACAGACTTCCTGTTGAGTCCACAAGTGAATTAACCAAATTCGTTAGATGTCTGTCTGAATCTAAATTGAGTTCTTTTGAATCAGGTGAAACATAGGTTTTCAGTACAGGTATGCTTTCTACTGAATCAAATAAAGGCTTTACTTCCTCCATTCTGGAGCATTTTTTCACTTTTTCTTCCGACAGTCCGCTTGACTTAGAAACTGCATTTATTAACCAAGGTGGATGCTAAATAAGTCAAAAATTAGGCTTTAATGGAAAATAATAAAAATTCCCAAATCAATTGTTTAAAAAAAAAGTTAGCAAAGTTGTGAAAGAGACACATGTTGTTGGAAAAATGAATTAAAAAAAGTCGACTAACCTCAGCATTGGTCATGTCCATTGCAATAAAAACCACAAAAACAATTGCAATTAATTTCAACATTGTCTTTCTTCAGATTATAAAACTTATCCAGTTCAGTCTTAACACAGTGAACAAATGTGAACTTAGTTCTGGTTTAGATTTCCATTTCCAACCAGACACCTGTTTGCGTCATCATTACCATATTCATTTCAGAGGAAAATACACAGCAAAGTCAACCTATTGAAAACATTTGAGTTTGTTTAATGAAGACATTGGAAACTATCAGTGCTTTGTTTATAAAACAATAAGCCTTTTGTTTTATGAGATTTTAAGCTGAATTATGTGATTACAGTAAATGTGAACTTCTCCACAAAAAACTACTTGTCTTATGACGTCATGTAAAAATAATAAACGGTCTTAATGATAATTAAAACAAATAAAAAGTAACAACAAATCGATTAAAAGTTAATCAATTGATAGAAATCTAAAATAAGTCTCTTAACCTAAGTCTCTTAACCTAAGTCTCCTAACCTAAGTCTCCTAACCTAAGTCTCTTAACCTAAGTCTCTTAACCTAAGTCTCTTAACCTAAGTCTCCTAACCTAAGTCTCTTAACCTAAGTCTCTTAACCTAAGTTTCTTAACCCAACATTTTTAACCCAACCTAACCTAACCTAACCCAACTTTTTTAACCCAACCTAACCCAACTTTTTTAACCCAACCTAACCTAACACAACTTTTTTAACCCAACCCAACCCAACTTTTTTAACCTAACCTAACCCAACTTTTTTAACCCAACCCAACCTAACCCAACTTTTTTAACCCAACCCAACCTAACCCAACTTTTTTAACCTAACCTAACCAAACTTTTTTAACCTAACCTAACCCAACTTTTTTAACCCAACCTAACCCAACTTTTTTAACCCAACCTAACCAACTTTTTTAACCTAATCTAACCCAACTTTTTTAACCCAACCTAACCCAACTTTTTTAACCTAACCTAACCAAACTTTTTTAACCTAACCTAACCCAACTTTTTTAACCCAACCTAACCCAACTTTTTTAACCCAACCTAACCAACTTTTTTAACCTAATCTAACCCAACTTTTTAACCCAACCTAACCCAACTTTTTTAACCCAACCTAACCCAACTTTTTTAACCCAACCTAACCCAACTTTTTTAACCTAACCTAACCCAACTTTTTTTACTTAACTAAACCCAACTTTTTTAACCTAACCTAACCCAACTTTTTTTTACCCAACTAAACCCAACTTTTTTAACCCAACTAACTCCAACTTTTTAAACCCAACTAACTCCAACTTTTTTAACCCAACTAAATCCAACTTTCTTAAACCAAGTAACCTTAACTTTTATAACCCAACTAAACCCAACTTTTTTTAACCCAACTAACTCCAACTTTTTTAACCCAACTCAACCCAACTTTTTTAACCCAACTAAACCCAACTTTTTTTAACCCATATAAACCCAACTTTTTTAACCCAACTAACCCCAACTTTTTTAACCCAACTAAACCCAACTTTTTAACCCAACTAAATCCGACTTTCTTAAACCAACTAACCTTAACTTTTTTAACCCAATTAAACCCAACTTTTTTAACCCAACTAACCCCAACTTTTTTTAACCCAACTAACCTTAACTTTTTTAACCCAACTAAACCAACTTTTTTAACCCAACTAAACCCAACTTTTTTTAACCCATATAAACCCAACTTTTTTTAACCCAACTAACCCCAACTTTTTTAACCCAACTAAACCCAACTTTTTTAACCCAACTAAATCCGACTTTCTTAAACCAACTAACCTTAACTTTTTTAACTCAACTAAACTCAACTTTTTTAACCCAACTTTTTTATAAAATTTTTTTATTCAAACTGGTACGATTTAGTTTCATAACTAAGCTTATTATTTATTGTTTTTATAGCTATTAAAACTGATAAGATTGATACTGTAATAAACAGTGTTTCAGTTTATAAAATCACTAGATATATTACATTTTCATCCTATTGCAATATAAAGATTAAAATTAATGAGCTGCTAATTAATGTAGTTACTCGTGTTACTCATTAATAATGGCAATAAAAGATTCATCTTGTCCTTAATTGTACTAGTATAATATTACCTTATAACTTATAAGCTCATAACTGGATTTACAATTGGGTGTCTCACTCAATCATGATTTCTACTCTTGTATTTATATTTCTATTGATTCTCATTGATTCCAGATTCACAGTTTCGGATCCAACGTACAAAGTTGCTGGATTTCATAGTAAGTTGACTGTTAAACTCGGGTGATTTGTATCAATTGACATTTGAAAAAACAAAAAATTATTTTTTTTGTAATGTTTAGATGAGCATAAGTCAACCAACTGTCTTGCATTGTTAAGTAGAGTAATTGTTAGGAAGCGACGTTATTACCAATCGTGTTATCCACCATGTTGGTTCAATTGTCGTCGTCCACCTAGGATTCTTCAATATTGTCCTCCACCATGTCACTGGCTCAAGAACTGTGACCCAAGACCACCTTGCCATAGTCCAGTTTGTCGAAACAGAATAGTCTAAGCTTAAAAACAATTGGCTTTACACTATGTTAAGTAGACAAAAATGAATTGTGTACTGTATGTTTGATAGAAATTATTAATAAATTAAATAACGATAATTCAAGTTTGATGTTCAAGTCGATCCCAATGTTACATAATTTGAGATGCTGACAATGGTTTGTTATATGCGTAAAGGCCAATTACTCAAACTAACGGAATAACGTGATAATTGATACACATTCAGCTTCTGTGTTAATCAATCGTCTTCTTGCTTTTGCGTGTTCATCAATCTCATTCATTTATCGACCAACTTTCAAGACAAAATTTAATTAAATTAACTCCATATAGTCGTTAATTATACATATTTTTAATTATACAGCCAAATATAGTTGAAAATAGCAATATAAACACGAGAAAGTTTCTTAAACGCAAACTTACATCATCTGCGACGCTGAGACTGGAATGTTATCTACGGAACATTCAATTACTCAAAACAAACAGAACAAAGTGATATGCGATATACATTCAGCCTCTTTTAGAGCCACTAACGAGAAGAGTAAATCAAACAACGTCGATCAATACAGTCAACTGTACTTACCTAACAAAAATAATAGTTATTACCGTATTATCATTCAACTAGTATTTGTTAATTGTAGAAATCTTATTAATTAAGACGACGTAATATTACTCAAACATGAAATTGTAAACCAAGTTGCCAAATTCCCTTGAGGTAACCGACGAAGCAATTGTATGGAGTACCATATGATGACGTAATACCACATCATCTTTGAAAACTTTAATAATGCAATGGCTTCCCATACTTTTTTATTTAAGTAAAATATAATTAAAACGACGTAATTAATGATAAATAAATAACAAGTACAACTGTATTTTAAAGAAATTTATATTGATGCATGTTGAGTTTTTATGTCAGGTAAATAATCAATTACTTAAATTAATTACAATTATTAAATTTATTTGCTAAAGTACAGTATTTACATTAATGATCGCTAATACATTTTTTAATGGTTTTCTTAATTTACAGTACATGCGCCACTTGAACGTCTTTTTCACTGTCTTTGAGCGTCCATTTCATTAATGACGTCAACCAGCTGATTAACTTTCATTTCTAATTTCAATCTCCTCATTTTCTTTCTCCATTCTTCCAATTTCTTATTCATTTTTTCCACTTTCCTATTCAATTTTTCAGCTTCTTTTTTCCATTTTTCAGTTTCTTTTCTCCATTTCTCAGCTTCTTTTCTCCATTTTTCAGCTTCTCTTTGGTCGTCCTCAACTTTCTTTTTGTTTTCTTCCTCGTTTGAACCCATTTCTTCAAATTCCTTTTCGTCGTTTTCAATTTCGTTTCCAACTGTTGCTGCAATATTTTCTCCAGACACTTTTTTCCTCTTCTTTTCTGGATTATCGTCTCTTAAATCTTCAAAAGGCCTCTTCAAACTTCCACAATCACAGTCAGTAGATCCACAATCGGTGCTAGTACTGGGCATGGCACTTCCACTCATTTTCTTAAAAACAAATGTAAAACTCTTTTTTGAGTATCAAAATGCGAACTTATCGACTTGAAGACTTCAAAACGAATGAAGGAAAACTTTAAAACTGACCAAACTTATTCTCTTGTTCAAACATGAAAACCAGATGACCACGTGAGTTGATTGGTCCTAATCGTATTGAGGTCAAAAGGAAGGTAGGGCCTTATTTACAAAACACAATAGAACCGGACCTACTTTATAGAACTAAATAACCTACTCATTTGTCAGCTTAATGACGTATTGGGACACCTTTTCTTATCTCAAACCTTATCTCAAGTTATTTCTATTCAAGTTGAGACAAGAAAAACTTTTCACAATTAAACATTTGAAAACATTATTAAAAACATCAAATAGCACATTTTTTTAAAGAAATTTATTTCATTTGCTTTAAGTTTAATTATAAGAAGACCATTACATGAAATAAACGAGACAAAAAGCCATTGAAATGCATGCTATTTAGTCTCGGTTCGATATTTTTTCTTCACTGAAAATAAATGGGACAAATCGCCATTCGAAATAATGAAATGTAGTCTCGTTTCAAAAAGATGTAATTTTAAACTTTTTAAAATTAATTTTGTTATTATAAAAGCAAACAGGAATTGAGTTGTTTAATTAGGACATGGACATGGTCGTTCACAAGCCACTTTCAACGCTAAAATAAAATATTTTAAATAAGCAAATTTTTGTTAATTAATTAGTTAATGAAAATACATTACATGGTTTATTTTTTACATCGCAACGAGTAATTGCCCATTGGTTAATATAAGTGAAATTGTTGGATCCACAAACTGGAGCATAAATCACAGGTATTAGGCAAGATGGACATGGACATTCTTTGGAACAGTCTATCTGAAGATCTGAAAACCATTTAATTTTAATGCTAATTAATTAATTTTTGTTTTAATTGTCAAAAAGTACATTTGTCTTCGTTAATGGCGTTTTGAAGAAGACAGCCATTGCCATAAGTTTGGCCATTATTTCCACAAACTGGATCCGATTCTTTTGTACACGATTGTCCATCATCTTTTTTAACTCGCACTTTTGAAAAAAATCGATTTATATCAATATTTCGATTAAATCAATCGTTATGATTATCAAATATTATTGATTTTTAATTACCTTCTGATTCGTCGATTAAATTGTCAGCAAATTCAGCTCTTTTCTCAATCTAAAAAAAGGAAACAAAAATCAATTTTTCTTTTAATTTAAAATGAGACTAAGTTGCATTCGATGCAATGGAGTTTTGTCTCGATTGTTTATATGATAAAAATTTACTTTTTCTTGTTATTAAAGATGTATTTTAAACAAGGTAGTACTGATTACTATAAAAGTTTATCTTGTTTTGTTCTTTTAATAAGCAAAAATAACATTTTTTTTACTTCCAAAAAAGAAACGGGAATAATATACATGTACCACTATAAAGATTTGTCTCACTTATTTATAATTTTTAAAATAAAATGTTTTTGGTGTAAAACTTTTGCACTTTAACTAATCAAAATCAATTAAAACTACGATAAAAATTATATTACTATTATTATCTTTAGGTTTAGTTTTGTAAAACATAAAATTAGCAAACCTTTTCAATATTAGCATTGGCCACGTCCATTGCCATTAAAATAGTCAAAGTAATTGCAATCAACAATTTAGCCATTGTTTTCTTCTTATCAAAAAACTAACTGAAATTTAGACAGTAAATTTACTAGGTAATGTATTTTTCACTGCATTTTATACACGTAGGATAATAACTAATGATAAAATGGGGAAATTCATTAATAAATTATTCAAGTTGACTCGTGTATTTTCCACCTGTGTCAAATATCCCAGGGTTAGAGAGATCAGATACTGAAATTTTGACATTTGTGAATTATAAAAAACCCCATAAAAAACCATATACAGGTTAGCTACACTTGGATTAACCAGGGAAAGGTTGAGCTAATTTCAAATATCCGATTTAACTCTTTCCAAGAAAAACATACAGTATTTACATAAGACAAACGTAAAATTGCAAGAGGAAAAAAATGCAAAAAACGAAATGAGACTAAATATCATCAGTTCTAATAGAGTTTTGTCTCGTTTCTTTCTTAACAATGAAAACAATGTCAATAAAGAAACGAGACTAATTCTCATCAATTCCAATGCAGTTTAGTCTCGTTTCTTTCTTAACAATGGGGGAAAAAAATGCCAAAAAAGAAACGAGACTAAATATCATTAGTTTCAATGGTGTTTTGTCTCGTTTCTTTCTTATCAATAAAAAAAAAGTACAAATAAAGAAACGAGACTAAATCTCATTAGTTCTAATGGAGTTTTGTCTCGTTTCTTTCTTAACACTAAGAAAAAAACACCAATAAAGAAACGAGACTAATTCTCAACATTTCCAATGCCAATTTGTCTCATTTCTTTTTATCATTAAAAAAACAGCGCTTGAATTTCAGGTACAACATTTTTTATTGTCATTTTTGATATTAGTTATTATAAACATAAAACAACTCAAGTAAGAATCTATTATTATTGTTAATTATAATAACTAATTATGTTTTTAATTGACCTTGTATGTTGTTTAATTAGGACATGGACATTTTCTTTTACAAGCCACTGTCAACCCTGAAATTAAATAATTAAACATGTTAAATAGACAAATTTTTGTTAATTAATTAATTAGTTAATGAAAATACATTACATGATTTATGTTTTGTATCGCAATTATCAAGTGTCCATTCATTCACATAGGTAAAGTTGTTGGATCCACAAACTGGAGCAATAGATTTTGGTTTCATACACACTGGACATGGACATTCTTTGGAGCAATCTAAGCCAAGATCTAGAACCATTTCAAATTCCATTTTAATTTAAATTAATGAGACTTCCGTTTTAATAGTTTTAAAAACAATAAAATTTACTTGGATCAGCATTGATGGCATTTTGAAGAAAACAGCTATTGGGATATGTTTTGCCATCGGATCCACATAATGGATCATAATCCAGTTTACACGATTTTTTATCAGCTTTTTTATCTCGCACTGTCAATCAATGCAATAAAAAATCGATTAAATGATATTGATTAAGTTAGATTATTGATTTCTAATTAGTAATTACCTTCGATTTTGTCGATTAAATTGTCTGCAAATTCATATCTTTTCTCAATCTAAAACAAAAAGCAAAACAAAAAATAAATTTTTTTTTTCAAATAAATAATGGGACTAAGTTGTGTTGAATACAATGGAGATTTGTCTCGCTTCTTTATTTAACTTTAAAAAAATATTTTCTTACTCAACAAAAAAACGGAGAAAAATATCCATAAATTCCAAAAAGTTTGTCTTTCTTTCTTTTTTTTCTTTTTTTTAAATAATATTAGTTATTTGTTTTTTCATTTAATAAATAAACGGGAATAATAAGCATTAATTACTATAGTGATTTGTCTCACTTATCAATAATTTGCAAAATAAAATGTTTTTGAAGTAAAACTTTTGTACTTTAACTACGTGAAAACTAAGTTAAAGTTCAGATAACTATTATTTTCTTATAAAAAATAACAAAATTAGCAAACCTCTTGAAGATTAGCATTGGCCACGTCCATTGCCAACAAAATAACCAAAGTGATTGCAATCAATAATTTAGCCATTGATTTCTTCTCATCAAAAAAACTCAAATTCAAAACTAAAACTGAAATTTAAAGGATTGTGTTTAAGCTAAACAATTTTGCACTGCGTTTTATACATTGAAAACTCCACGTAGGATAATAACTAATGATAAATAAATAACAAAAACTGAATATTATTGAATAAATTATTCAAGTTCAGTTGACTTTGTCTGCTTGACATCTGTTTGCAACGGTATATTCAGAGATCAATAGATAATAACTGTATTGCAGAAACATCCAGCAAAAACCAGTACAACTCACAAGTCATCTACACAATTCAATGACTCACAGAAAAGTAGAGTTTCATAATTTGCCATGAAACGTTTCAATTATGAAATTATAGAAACAGTTAACTCATCTTTGAACAACATGAATCTTTTGGACTCTTTCACAACATTGCTATTCAATTACTAAAGTATTTTTTATACAGTTTTTGATAATAGCTTACAAATTAATACAAATAATTTAGTTTTTTTGTGCAAAATTAAATATTAAAAGCCATTTTCCATAAAGACAATTGCTTCAAGAACTTTAATTGCAACTGGAAGAGCCTCTGGAGCACTATAATGAAGGTGAAGGAATGCAAAAGGCCCAAAATGGTGGTTGTGGATACCATCGCAGCTTCTGTGACCGACAACAACTATTTGATCTACATTTACATGATGAACCACAACAGGAACGGCTTTGTCTTACAATTGTACTCAACAAATGTCCTTGAAGCAAAGAATTATCATCTGAAACATTAAGAGAAAAAAATCTGTTTTTAGATTTCTAAGTTCAACAGGTGTAGCAGTGACTTACTGTAAGGAACCACAACTATGGACACTGGATCTGGAGCAGTTACACTGGAACCAATTAAAGTCAATAGTACAATTACATTAGAAAGCATAAATGAGTGATACATGTTAAATAAATTTAGTTATCAGTTTGATCATGAAACAGGACAATGAAACAATGATTCTTTTATGGCCAAATAATGGTTGGTAACACGAGAACCATCACAAAAACACCAATTAGCAATTAATTTGATGCTTTTATTTGCACAAGGATTAAACACTAATTTAAGTTTAACTTAGATTTCAGTTTATCAAGTTTTTATCCTGGTGAAATTTAAATCTGTAAATTAAAAATGATTGTTAACTGATGTTTTTTTTTAATTTTGGTTGTCGTGTTACTCATTAATTGGTAATTAAGGATCCATAAAAGATCCTCAAGCAAAAGTATATAAAAGCTGATAGGTAGATTTACATGGAAACACACAATGAATAGCTCAGCCATGGTTTATACTGGAACAATTGTCATTGTACTATTGGGTTTTGTTGGTTACAGTTTAGCAGCTCCAGATCCATCGTCAATGATTGCGCTGTCTTATAGTAAGTAAATGTCTATCAGGTGATTTTCTTAAGTTGAAATTTTAGTAAGAAAAAAACGAGACAAATAATCATCAAAATTAATGAGAAATTGGCTCGTTTATTTATTGGTTATTTTATTTATTTGATATTTTATTATGTTCCAACTACAATAATCACCTTGTCCATCTGACTATCATTTTATTGTAATAAATGATAATTAATGTTTTTGAATGTTTAGATGAAAATGGTCAATCAATTGAAGGAAATGTTTTGAGTGCAATTGTCCGAAAGAGTCGTTCGTGTTGTGGTCCATCGTGTGGGGTCAAATGTTGTGCACCACCACCTCCGGTCATCCAGTGGATTTACCCACAACCTGTTCGGGTCAACTGCTGTCCATCGCCATCGCCTTGCTGCAAGACTTCCTCTTTTTGCAAAACATAATCTTCAACTATAAAATCAAGTTTTTCTATTTATTATAAACAATTGCCTTTATTAGGTTGTTAAGTTTAATAATTTTACGTATTCAATTTATTTAAAAACATTCTAAAATTCAAATAAAATATTGTTTTCTCTTGACAAATTAGTCATTAACAGCTTTTAACTTGACTAATTAGTCATTTAAAAAAGCCAAAAATATTGAATGAAAATAAGTATGTTAAAAAATCAAGTCTAGTTTACCAAAATTATGGCAGAATTTCTAAAACATTATTTGGCTAAGAAGTCAACGAGCATTGGAAAAAATAATAAAATTCAATTTTATTAAATTTATATTAAACTTTTTTATTATATTAATTTAAGTAAAAATTATATTAAATTATTGAAAAATAAAAAACTTTGTTTGATACAAGTATATGTTGAAATTCAAAGACACTTGAAACACACTGAGACAAATTGTTATTAAAGCCAATGCAACTCAGTCTTATTACTTTAAGTAAAAATAAAGAAACGAGACAAATATGCATGTACATCTATGAAATTTAGTCTTGTTTCTTTTTTGGTGGAAAGTAAAATTGCAGTATTTTCTCATGTAGTTGATATCAGAGGAATTGTTAGATATTAAGACATTGGAATTTTAAAATATTCAATAAAAGATCAATTTATCTTGTATTTGTACTGTAATTAACCTGTAGAGAAGACGTAAAAAATATCCAAATGCTAAAATCATTCGATATCATCCTTTACTTTTCAGTGTTTATGTGTCGTTGACATGAAAATTATAACAATGAAAACTGGTTTTATTTTCTATAAAAGTTTACAATTGCCACAATGTGATACAAGTTGAAATAACAGGATAAAAAAGTCAATTTTAGACTGTTTTCAACTAAGTTGAAGACGTAACATTAACAACCTAATAAAGGCAATCGTTTATAATAAATAAAAAAACTTGATTTTATAATTGAAGATTATGTTTTGCAACAAGAGGAAGTCTTGCAGCAAGGCGATGGTGATGGACAACAGTTGACCCGAACAGGTTGTGGGTAAATCCACTGAATGACCGGAGGTGGTGGTGCACAACATTTCACCCCACACGATGGACCACAACACGAACGACTCTTTCGGACAATTGCATTCAACAAATTTCCTTCAATTGATTGACTATTTTCATCTAAACATTCAAAAACATTAATTATTATTTATTAAAATAAAATGATAGTCAGATGGACAGGGTGATTATTGAAGTTGGAACATAATAAAATATCAAATAAATAAAAGAACCAATAAATAAACGAGCCAATTTCTCATTAGTTTTGATGATTATTTGTCTTGTTTCTTTTTTACTAAAGTGTAAACTTAAGAAAATCACCTCATAGACAGTTACTTACTGTAAGACAGCGCAATTATTGACGATGGATCTGGAGCTGCTAAACTGAACCCAATAAAACCCAATAGTACTATGACAATTGTTCCAGTATAAACCATTGCTGAGCTATTCATTGTGTGTTTCCATGTAAATCTACCTATCAGCTTTTATATACTTTTGCTTGAGGATCTTTTATGGATCCTTAATTACCAATTAATGAGTAACACGACAACCACAATTAAAAAACTCATCAATTAACAATCATTACAAGAGTTTTAAATTTCACCAGGATAAAAACTTAATCTAATAACGTTAATTAACAGACAATTAAACGTTTAATTACAGTAAATATTGAAGCTAATAATATTTACAGTATTAAATTTTGATCCTGTGAAAGATTCAAAATGCTAATTGTCATTTAATGTGTTACTGGAGCTCCAATTAAACATGATGGCCTCAATTAGCAATCCATCCTGAAGCAAATGTATATAAAAGCTGATATTTACATTGACATGGACACACAATTGGGTTTAACTGAAACATGCAGCACTCAACAGCCATGATTTCAATTGTCACAATCGTCATAGTATTATTGACTTTCATTGGTTCCAGTTCCACAGCTCCAGATCCAATGGCCATGGCTGCTGTAGCTTACAGTAAGTAACCGTTAAACTGTTTTTTTTTATATTCAGGAAAAAGAAGAAAAGAGACAAATTGCCATTGTAACTTATGACATTTAGTCTCGCTTCTTTATTGGCAAGAAAGAAACGAGACAAATTGCTATTGGCCTTTTTTGTAGATGACAATGATCAAGCGTTAGATGTAAATTCGCAGAGTTCAATGGTTAGAAAGGGTCGTTCGTGCTGTGGGTCATCGTGTGGGGTCAAGTGCTGTCCACCACCACCGGTCATTCAATGGATTTACCCTCGACCTGTAGTCGGCTGCTGTCCATCGCCATGCAGAGGTTCTTCCTGTTGCAAGAAATAATCCTCAAAATAATAATATAAAGTTTAATTTATAATGTATTTTTGCATTATTAGTTATAAACTAAAGCAATTTAGTTTAGTTAAAGATTTATTTTAATTATATAATACAAATTAAACGGTTTTCCTTAATACGTAAACGACCAATCGTAGAAGGAGACGTCATAAGCAAAAATACGTCATCGCAAAGCCTTTCTTATAGCTTGAAATTAGAGTTTTTACTAATCGCAAGTCATAATGTTAAGTGAATGGGGAGTTGAATTTGAATAACAATGTTGTAAGTACAGTAAGTAAAAAAATATTATTATTTGATTTTTAAATAGGAAATTTAAAGTGGAAATAAATTGCATTGCGTTGATAATTAAATACGGTTATTTTTATTAGTTTATTAATTGGTTACTAATTATTATTTTTTAGTTATTAAATAGTAACGAATGAATTAATTTGGTTACCCTGTTCAGTTTCAGTGTTTACATCATTTCCCATAAGCCAATGCGTGAATAAGAATCACGTGATTAAAATTGAAGCCAGCGTTCCTTTAGCATCCATTTTGTTTAGCTCAGTTTCAGTGTTTACATCATTTCCCATAAGCCAATGCGTGAATAAGAATCACGTGATTAAAATTGAAGCCAGTGTTCCTTTAGCATCCATTTTGTTTAGCTCAATTTCTGTGTTTACATCATTTCCCATAAGCCATTGCGTGAATTAGAACCACGTGATTAAAATTGAAGCCAGTGTTCCTTTAGCATCCATTTTGTTTAGCTCAATTTCTGTGTTTACATCATTTCCCATAAGCCATTGCGTGAATTAGAATCACGTGATTAAAATTGAAGCTAGTGTTCCTTTAGCATCCATTTTGTTTAGCTCAAATCCGATTGAGTAATGACAATGTTGTAGATCTATAGAAAAAAATAGTTGGCTTTTAAATAAAAAATTTATATACTGTAAATAAAATTATATTTTGCATAAAAACAATGTTAGTTAAGTTATTTTTAATTAAAGTTATCATATCTGTGATTTTAAATTTTACGATTAGTGTTCAGTGACAATTGCATTTTGTTACACTGTCTATGTTCCATTTTCCCATAATGCATTTCGGCAGCCAGTTTATTATGCAATAGGGTAGATAGGTAGTCTTAAGCCTAACAACGGAAAAAATTCACCGACGGTGATGCCGAGAAAAGTGATGCTTTATCGGTTAGGTTAAAAACAATTTTAAAACTCAATAAAACTTATTAAAACATCTTTAATTGACATGTAACTTGTACTAGTCATCATATATTAACACTATTTATTTGTTTTATATAGTTTGTTTGAGATTTAATCCCTATCTCAAAACATTTTTCTACTTTTTGAATGTTGCACTTTAAAATAACATCAAGGGTGTATGCACCTGTTACTATAGTCAACCAAAATACATAAAATTAATTAAAATTTTAATTAACTTTTGCAAATCAATATCAATCGATTAATAACAACATATAAACATAATATTGACCGATTTCAGCTGTTAGAAATGAATAAAAACTAAAAAAAACAAGAAAATATAAAAATTAAAAGTCTTTTATATGACGTCAATGAGCTACGGAATCTAACGGTAAAATCATATGCATGACGTCGTCAGTTCTGCCAATTTGAGCTACTCGCTCCTGATTGGTTGCCACTGTTGCTAACTGAATCCCAGCCACCTCATTGGCTGTTAATGACATCATACACAAGCGGCAAAGATCAATCGACCAAATGGCGGGGAAACTTACCGCCAGTTTTTGCCAAAAAAGTTAGTAGTGGGCGGAAGTGACGAAAGCATGAACGAGACTACAGTGTAAGTTTAACGATTTTTTAAAATGCAATTATTTAATATTACATAATGAAAATGGTGATAAATGGAAATAGGTATTACAAGACGAATTTTGAAGGTAGAAATTGAATTTTAAAGGCGTTAATTCGACGAATAGCTGTTGAGAAAATTTTGTTGCCGAACACAACACCAAAATTCATAGAAGCCGATCGAAAAGATGGATGCCATCGTCGTGTAATTATCGGTAAACTAACTCAATTAAAATCGCATTAATTAGTAATTTATATTGTTTATGATCATTTACAGTTGTAGAAATGGTTCCCCTTTAATAATATCAGAGTGCAGAGGTTAAAAACGAAGGTAATAATGGGTTAAATGTATAAAGTGTGGTAATGCCCAACACGCTACGGTTGAAAGCGGCATGAAAAAATGGATGCTGGAGTCGTCGTGTTCGAATTGTTGCGTAATTGGTAAACAAACTCAATTAAAATCTCATGAATTAGTAATTAAGATTGTACATGATCATTTACAGTTTTAGAAAGGCTTACTCTTTAATAATATCGGATTGCAGAGGTTAGAAACGAAGGTACGGTACTGTATTAATGGGTTAAATGTCTAAAGTATTTTAATGCCTTGTTGGCTACGGTTGGAAGCGGCAGGAAAAAATGAATGCCGGAGTCGGGTTTTAAGGGTATATGACGCCAGGAATATGACCCACAAAACCATGACGCGGTTATAGGTCATCTTTGTGTAAGTTTATCTCCCAATTTAAACTAACCTAATCCAATTTAATATAACCTAACCTAACATCATTAATTGTAAAAACGAAGGTGACCTATACTTGCGGCATAGTTTTGTGGATCATATTCCGTGCGCCATCTTTCTGGGATCATGTTCCTGGCGTCATAGATTCCGGACACCCCGGAGTCGTGGTGTTCGAATCGTTATTAATTGGTAAACAAACTCGATTAAAATCGCATTAATTAGTAAGTAATATTGTACATGATCATTTACAGTTTTAGAAAGGTTTTCTCTTTAATAATATCAGATTGCAGAGGTTGTAGCGGGCGGCCTGTAGTGAAATACAGGCGTAGCTACGATGATACAGCGGGAGGCCCTAGCAGTACGAGCGATGGCTGTAAGTGGGTCCGCTGTAGGTTGGGTGATCGTTGACTGACGAGTGAAGCGTAGTCGAACGATGCGTGGTTTATTGCCTGAGTCTAAGGACTTGCAAAAGGTGGGGGCTTTATGTCCACCTGGGGTGTAGCGATGTACTGGTGTGTTGCCGAGAGTATCGGATCTGGAACAGGGACGCTGGTACTGCTAACAGTGTGCTGCTAAGGTCGCGTTGCCGAGGTAGCCGGGATGGGTCGTCGGGTAACTGGAACAGCCGTAGAGCTTGTAGCTTGTAGTTAACGTGGTGTCGGAGTCCGCAGGTAGTCCTGTTCGCCGGAGCCTGCTGTAGAGGTCTGCCGGGGGAGTCTACTGGGATTCAGCCGCGTAGTTGCTTAGTAGTGAAGTGCGGTAACTAACGTGAGTTAGTTACTGGTGGGTACTGCCGTAGTGAAGAGCTGCCGGTACGGCCGTAGTCAGTCACTGCCGTAGTAAGTAGAGTAGACCTGAGAGTGGGGCTGCTAAAGAGCAGATACTGCAAGAGGTCCTAGTCTGGTGAAGTTTACCTGGTTAGGTCGTGAGTTACGCCTTTCTGCTTCGCTGGACTGAAAGGTAAAGGTGCGAGAGGAAAGAGACAAGTGGTTTACAAGTTTAAACACTCTTTATTGCACTAAGGTACAACTATGGAGCTTCTGCCTGGCTCCTCTCAATCTCTGGGTTCTACCTGCGATGGTAGAGCCTTTTTATACTACTATGAATGGGAGTGGCCTCCGCTGAGGACCAATCCCAGCGCAAAGAAAGACATTAACATGATTGACAGGTGAAGGCGGTCACCTGTCTATATATAGCTATCTTAACAGTAAGATGGGATTAACCCATTTAAAGCATCCTGTATTTAACATATCACAGAAAGGGGTGACAGGTCGCTCCTGTCACCCATGATTAATGAGCGCGTATTAAAGTCAGGGCGGCCTACAAGGTTAGAAACGAAGATACGGTACTGTATTAATGGGTTAAATGTCGAAAGTATTTTAATGCCCAACACGCTACCGTTGGAAGCGGTAGGAAAAAAATGGATGCCGTTCGATTATGTTTTTGTTTTTCGAATTGTCTTAAAATCGCTAACAATCAATAATTCAAGCATCATTTTGCATAAATAATTTTTATTATTGAAGTGTACAGGTTTTAAAGTGTTATAGATTAGCTTAGCTTATAAACTAAAGAGTTGAAAATAGCCATATTAACACTAGGAAGTTTCCCGAATAGCAATCTTACATCATCTGCAACGCTGAACATAGGTTGTTATATTCGTAACGGTTATTCAGTCAAACAACTGGTAGAACGTAATATTCGATGCACTTTCAGCCTCTTTGAGAGCTTCTAAAGAGCAGTGTAAATTGCAAGACGTCGTTCCACACAGTCAACTGTCATTACCTAATGAAAATAATAATTTTTACTGTATTAGCATTAATTAGATGATGTAATATTACTCAACCATGAAATTGTAAATTCAAGCAGTCAAACGTGTTCTGGTTACAGGTAACTGACGAAGGAATTGAATGCAGTGGCAAATGATGACATAACCACGTTAACAAATTTTAATTAACGAAAAAAACAGTTATTCAATCAGGTAAATAAAACGTGACTTTCAATTAAGTTAATTACAATTATTAAGTTTAATAAAGTTCTAGTTGTTAATTTATATTAATTATCACTCGAATGAATACATTTCTTTATTGTTTTCATTTTCACTGCCTTTGAGCTTCCATTTCTTTCATTACTTTTCTCAGCCGTTTAATTCTTTTTTCCAGTTTCACTCTTCTTAATTTCTGTCGCTGTTTTTCATTTTCTTTTTGCATTTCTTCAACTTCCTTCATCAATTTTTCATATATCTTTAAAAGAATTTTCTGGCGCTGCTTTTTGAGGTTAATTAATAAGTTTCTAACAGATTCATTTTGGTTATCTTCTTCACTGGATACACTACTAGGACTAGTATTGGGCATATCACTTCCACTTGCAATTGAATTTACACTCATTTTTTTAAACACTACAAAAAAACTTAAAAATTTAAAACCCTTTTGCATCTGAAAATGTGAACTAACTCACTTGAAATTTAAAACGTCACCAAACTTATTCTCTTGTTCAAACATGAAAACCAGATGACCACGTGTATTTGTTTTTAAAGTGAGTTGATTGGTCCTAACCGTAATGAGGTCAAAAGGAAGGTAGGGCCTTATTTCAAAACACAATAGAACCTGACCCACTTTATAGAACTAAAAAATTAACTCTTGCCAGCTTAATGACGTTCTAAAGTCGTGTTCTAAAGCTCCTACCAAAAGTTGCCATAGCAACATTCAAGTAATACAGGCTATTTAGACAGATGGCTATTTAGCAGATTTAATTAAATCAATATTGAAATGAGACTAAATTCCATTGCTTTCAAAAACGATTTGTCTCATTTATTTAGGTTTTTCTTTTAAAGAAGAAAAAAAGAAATGTCATCAAATTTTTAAATAAAAAACAATTATTGAAAATATCAAAATGAAAAAAATTTCAATATTATGAAAGGTTCAGGTGGGGCACAGCAGAAAAAAGGTTGGGAAACATTGTTCTACATGCTTTACTACATTTGTAGCAAAGCTACATTTTGCAACAAAAAAATTCTTTATTAGGGGAATATACAGTTGAGATCCTCATTCATCCATCACCCACCAGGGCCACCACTAGTCAGTCAAAGCCACATTCTCATTTCTCTACTATTTTTACAACAACCAGGAAAAACTAATGCTTCCTCTTCTCAAGACGTTGTTTTTCACTTCTTATTTCAGTTTAAAAGCACATGGTGTTTCTTGGACACGAAAATCGCATGTTATCAGTGGTTTCTGTGTTTTTTTTTTAGTAAGAAAATGTCAGCTGGTAAACGGACATGTTACCTCGCAAAAGAAGATCAGAGACATTTAGTAGACATTATAGCAAGTTATAAGGATGTTTTAGCAGATAAGAACTTAGGTAAAGTTACAAGAGAGAAGAAAAGAAAATGCTGGGAACAAATTACTGAGGAATTTAACAAGTTGAGTAAAATAGCTAAGACTGATTTTCAGCTGATGAAAACCTGGGAAAATTTGAAAAGAAGATCCAGAAATGAAGTGTTGGAAAAGATTAAAAGTAGTGGTGGAGGACGAAATGGACCAATTGAAATATCTAAAATTGCCATGGATATAATTTCGATTGCAGGGATTAGAAAAATACCGTCTCATTTGGTTGATACTCAAGGAAATGGTAAGTTTATTAAGTGGAAAATATTATCAACTTGTTAGAATTTCATCAATTTTATGTTTGTCAAAAAAAAAGGAGACGAAATTGTATTAGTATCAATGGCGTTTTTTTCCCGTTTCTTTATTGAGACAAGAAAAACAAGAAATGAGACAAAACTGTATTTGTTTCAATGGCGGTTTTTCTCGATTATTTATTGCCACAAAAAATAACGTTGCAATAAAAGAAATGAGACAAAATTGTATTAATTCCAACGTCATTTTTTTATCGTTTCTTTATTGAGACAAAAAAAAAACATTTCAAAAAAAAGAAATGAGACAAAATTGCATTAGTTTCAGTAGCATTTTTTCCCGTTTCTTTATTGCCACAAGAAATAACGTTCCAATTAAAAAAATTAGATAAAATTGTATTAGATTCAATGGCGTTTTTATCCCATTTTCTTTATGACAAAAAAAGCATTTCAAAAAACAAAATGAGACAAAATTGTATTAGCTTAAATGGCGTTTTTTCCCGTTTCTTTATTGTGACAAGAAAAACATTTCAAAAACAAGAAATGAGTCGAAATTGTATTCGTTTCAATAGCATTTTTTCCCATTTCTTTATTGAGACCTGAAAAACAATCCAAAAAAAAGTAACGAGACGAAATTGTATTATTTCAGTAGCATTTTTTCCCGTTTCTTTATTGAGACAAGAAATAACGTTTTATTAAAAGAAATGAGACGAAATTGTATTAGTATCAATGGCGTTTTTTCCCGTTTCTTTATTGCCACAAGAAATAACGTTCCAACAAAAAAAGAATGA
>JAAFCF010005931.1:17994321-18024356 GCA_013389785.1 Helicorthomorpha holstii | reverse complement strand
CAAAATTGTATTAGCTTAAATGGCGTTTTTTCCCGTTTCTTTATTGTCACCATAACATTTTTGTTACTCGCACTCTTTTATGGTTTCATCCTAATCAATACAGTACTGTATCCTTAAAACTTCTTTTGCTCCCCTTTTTCCACATTTACAACCAAAGAAGGGGGTGACATACAAAAAAAAAAACATAATCTCATCCTATTGGTGGATTAAAGCTGTTTTATGTGAAAGGCAAACAGAGCTTGAGGGGTCGAATGAGGGGAGAAAGAGAAAAAACCCAAAAATAAAATCCAAGCTGCTAAAAACAAGTCAAAGCCCTCATTTTATTCACCACAATTTGAGCTCCTCCCTTCAACCACCAGGAAAAACTAATGCTTTCTCCATTCAAACGAAATTGTAGAATTATTGGAAAAAGGATTAGTTTCTCCAGGTTGTTTGCGCCTTCTTATTTCACTTGAAACGCACATGGTGTTTCTTGGACACTAAAAAAATCGCCTTGGATTTCAGTGGTTTTAATAAGAAAATGTCAACTCTCAAAATGTCATCTTACATCACAAAAGGAGATCAAAGACATTTAGTGAAAATTATAGCAAATTATAAGGATATTTTAGCAGATAAGAAAGGAGATGGAGTTGCTAAAGAAAAGAAAAGAAAATGCTGGGAACAAATTACTGAGGAATTTAACAAGTTGAGTAGAACTACTAAGACGTCTGTACAGTTGAAGAAATCTTGGGAAAATTTGAGAAGAAGATCAAGAAATGAAGTGTTGGAAAGGATTAAAAGTAGTGGTGGAGGAGGAAATGGACCAATTGAAATATCTGAAAATACCATGGATATCATATCCATTGCAGGGATTGAACAAATTTCACCTGATTTGTTTGATATTGAGGGAAATAGTAAGTTTTTTTTAAGTTGAAAATATTAGCAATTAGAAAAACAAAGTGTCAATAAAGAAACGAGACAAAATCTCATCAGTTCCAATGGCGTTTTGTCTCGTTTCTTTTTTACCATTGAGAAAAAAAAATGTGCCAAAAAAGAAACGAGACAAAATCTCGTTAGTTCGAATGGCGTTTTGTTTCCTTTTTATTTTGGTAAAAAATAATGTTAATAAACAAACGAGACTAAATATCATTTGTTCCAATGACGTTTTGTCTCGTTTCTTTCTTGTTGTGATGAAAAAATGTATGAATGAATAAAGAAACGAGACTAAATTTCATTAGTTCAAATGGCGTTTTGTATCGTTTCTTTCTTGTTGTGATGAAAAAATGTATAAACAAAGAAACGAGACTAAATAGCATTAGTTCGAATAGCGTTTTGTCTCTTTTTTTTTTTAAATGGCGAAAAATAAATGTTAATAAAAAACGAGACTAAATAGCATTAATTCCAATGGCAACTTGTCTCGTTTCTTTCTTTTTTTGGTAAAATAGTGTCAATAAAGAAACGAGACTAAATCTCATTAGCTCGAATGGCAACTTGTCTCGTTTCTTTATTTCCTTGGAAAAAATAAATGTGCTAATAAAGAAACGAGACTAAATCTCAAAAGGTTAAATAGCGATTTGTCTCGTTGTTTCTTAACATTGAGAAAAATAATGTGCCAATAAAGAAACGAGACGAAATCTTATTAGCTCGAATGGCAACTTGTCTCGTTTCTTTCTTAACACGTGAGAAAAAAAAGTAAATAAAGAAACGAGACTAAATCTAATAAGTTTAAATAGGGATTTGTCTCGTTTCTTTCTTGTCTTAGAAAAAGTATCACTAAATAAACGAGACTAAATCTCATCAGTTCCAATAGCGTTTTGTCTCGTTTCTTTCTAGTTGTAAAGAAACAATGTGCCCATAAAGAAACGAGACTAAATCTCCTTAAGCTCGAATAGCAATTTGTCTCATCTTTTACTTGTCATGAAGAAATAGTAACAATAAAGAAACGAGACAAAATCTCATCAGTTCCAATAGAGTTTTGTCTCGTTTCTTTCTTAAAATAAAGAAATGAGACGAATGTTCATCAGTTTCAATGGAGTTTTGTCTCGTTTCTTTCTTGCCATAAAGAAAAATGTGTAATTTCTCCCATTTATAAATTCACCTGGTATTATAGTGCATCAAGCTAACACATTTTTTGATAATTTTAAGCTAAAAAGAAACTTTTCTTAGTTTTGTTTGACCACTACTCATCAAATTATAATCTTAAATTAATCTTTAAAAACAGAAGCATCCACAGAAGTTGAAGAATCATCATCAATAGCAGATGAACCAACTGAACAAGAAAGTAATTCCAATGAGATTGACTTGACAATGGATTCTCCACAAGCAAGTTGTTCAAGTAAAGATTTCTTATAACATTTTGTCTTAAATGTGAACCACCAATCACCAAATTGTAATCTAATTTACAGTATTTTTTAAAACTTTTTAGCACAAGTAGAAGAAGATGAAGAAGAAGAAGAAATGCCAGTTGAAAGTAATTCCAATAAGATTAATTTTATAATAAATTCCTCACAACCAAGTAAGATTTCTTATAATTTTGTCATTAAAATGTCTTAAAGTTTGTTAACAATATGTTTAATAGCTAATTCTACATCTTCTGTGCAATCGCCAAGTAAAGTTAACAAATCCAAAGATAACAATAATCCTGGTAAAGATATTAAGACATTATACTCTTTCAAATTTACTTTAAAAAATCGTTTTTTCAGGTGTTATGTTTTCAAAGAAAAATAAAAGAAACCCACTGGCCCACTTTAAACAGCAGTTGCTATTTAATGAACAAGAAGAAAGCAAACTAAGAAAAGCAAAACTTGAACTTGAGATCGAAAATCAAAAGCAAAACCTCGCAAAAACCAAATTGTCCATTGAAGTTTTGCAAGTAAAAAAACAGTATTGGGACAATTTATTGGCCAGTAAAGTGTCACCAATTGATTTATAGTCTTCACTAAAATGTCTGTGTCGTCTTTTACTTAAACGTTTTTAAATAAACTTCAAAATTGCAATCATTAACTTCAAATGAATGCAATTTTGTTTTGTTTATTTAAACATTTATCTTATAATCATCTTGTAAATATTTCTATTAAATGAAGAATTATCATCTAATAAATGGCAATCATTTGTAACAAATGTCCATTGAAACCTCTTTTTGAAGATTATTAATTGCAGCAGGACAAATCCCTGAAGCATGAAGATGTTAAATGAAAGCAGTTAATTCCTAAAGGTGGTTTTGGATACCAATGAAACATTGGTGGTCGAGGATAACAATTGGCTCTGCATGATTGGCCAAATGATGAACTGCAACAGGAACGGCCAAGTCTTACAATTGGACTCAAAAAATGTCTTTGAAGCAAAGAAATACCATCTATAACATTGAAAAGGTTAATTATAATTAAATGTAAACTTAAATAATTAGTTTTAACTATGTTTGTAACAGTGCTGATAAAGAAATGAGACTAAATCACATCAGCTCTAATGGCGTTTTGTCTCGTTTCTTTCTTGTGAAGAACAAAACTGTGTTTAAATTCCTAAGTTCAACAGTTATAACAGTGACTTACTGTAAGGAACCACAACTATGGACGTTGGATCTGGAGCAGTTAAGCTGGAACCAATGAAAATTAAAAGTACAATTACAATAGAAATTATAAATAAGTGATGCATGTTTTTTTGTTTTACACAATTGAGTTTCTTTAAGTTAATTGAATGAGTTTCTGTTGATAAATTGAGGATGAATCATTGGATCCTTGATTGTTGTGTAAAATGAGAAGCGTGTAACTTCAATTTGTATGTGTTCATTTGAAACTTTGATTTCCACACCAGGATAAAAACACAAGAAACAGAGGGAAAACGGTTTTGAAACTCAAAAAATTAATGTAGTCTCGTTGCTTTATAACAATTTATCTCTCTTGATTTAGTGGCATTTTTACTTCTCTGTTAAAACTTCTCATTAAAACCAATAAGATTTAGTCTCATTTCTTTGTTGGCATAGTTTTACACTAAAACAAGAAATAAACGAGACAAATCGTCATTAGAACGAATAAGATTTAGTCTCGTTTCTTTATTGGAATTTTTTTCTCATTGTTAAGAAAGAAATGAGTCAAAACTCTATTTGAATTGATGAAAACAAGTCTCGTTTCTTTATTGGTATTTTGTTTTCTTAGTTTTAAGAAAGAAACGAGATAAATCTCCATTGGAACTGATGAGATTTAGTCTCGTTTCTTTTTTGGCATAATTTTACACTAAAACAAGAAATAAGCGAGACAAATCGTCATTATAACCAATAAGATTTAGTCTCGTTTCTTTATTTGTATTTTTTTCTTTCATGTTAAGAAACGGGAAAAATCGCCATTAGAACAGATAAAACTTAGTCTCACTTCTTTTTTTTTCACTTTTTTCCTTCATGACAAGAAAGAAACGGGAAAAATCGTCATTAGAACTGATGAGATTTAGTCTCATTTCTTTATTGTTACTTTTTACTACAAGTTTTATCTGCACATTATATCAATATTAACTGATAACTAGGTCTTACCTATCAATGACGTATCAATGAAACTGAAACTCAAAATTTACAGTAGATTATTGTGACTTTTTATTTACAGTTAATGTTTGTGTCAACTTTTGAGCATCACAAAAAATTAAAAGTTAAAAAAAAGTCAATATAAAAAATCAATAAGTTTTAATTTACATTTTTATTATTGCAATTGATTGGCTTTTTTTTTTACTTCACTTTTTTTTCTCACTTTGAATTCATCAAATAAAAAAATTGATAAGATATTTTGATATCAAATTCATTATAATTATAATAATCTACAATTACAACAACAATCACCAGTTATAAATTCATAATTCAAAAGTAAAAGTTTGCCTGTTTCTCACTTTTATGGGATTTTCTCTTGTTTCATACATTGATATGACCTTATACTGAATAAGACTTAATAATTCAACGATGGGAGGGGCTTATTAAGTAAAGGGGCGTGGCATAATAATACTAATTAAATAATATTAAATTAAAACAACTTTTGGAGGGTTTTTTTTCCCTTTCTTTCAAACTTAATACTTTTTTAAGATCAAATTAGTTTGCTATGCAAGTTTTTTCACTTATTATAACGTTATGACTCAAAAAATTAACAGAAATGAAAACTAAGTTTCAAATCTTCAATCAAATGGAACTAAACCAAGTCACATTAATCCTAAAATTTGATTTAGTTCTGTAAGTTAATTCTCATTTCAGTTCCAAAACACATCCAGTATTATCCTGTTCATTCAGTTCTCATCAGCTTTATTGCTTCAATTCCAGAGCTAATGTTTACTTTTAATACTTTATTTATAGATTTTTAGTTCCAGAAGTTGAATGGTTGAGTCCTAGAACTTTAATTTGAGAATTCAAGTTCATAAATAGAATAAAAACTGATCAACTCGAAATCGCTTAACATGAAAATTCAGTTAATACAAATTAATACGGCGACTCAAATACACAAATCTACGTTTAACACGAAATTCTTTTAACAAGAAGAAATATTTTAGTCTCCTCAGTTTCGTGTTAAACGGTTATTACTGTAAATTTCATGGTTCACATTCATTTTTTTGGTTTTTTTTTCTGATCCTATGATCAGTTTTAAACTAAATCCTTAGTTCCAGAACCAATTTTTTAACAAATTTAACGATTCTTTGTTCCAGGAGTTGATTGGTTTTAGTTCTAGAGCTTTAATTTGAGAATTCCAGTTCATAAACATAGTTCATTATTCAACTTCAAGATAAACTTCACATTCAGTTTAACGTTTGAGCCTTTTCTGGTTCTATGACTCAGTTCTTAAACTTAATTCTTAGTTCCAGAACCAATTTCTTAACGAATTTTAAAGATTCTGTTCCTGAACGCTTAAGAACTAATGTTTACTTTCAAAACTTTATAGATTTTTAGTTCCAGAAGTTGATTAGTTTTAGTTCTAGAGCTTTAATTTAAGAATTTCAGTTCATGATTCAACTTCAAGATAAACTTTACATTCAATTTAATGTTTGTGTTTTTTCCTGGTCTCATGACTCAGTTCTTAAACTTAATCCTTAGTTCCACAACCAATTTCTCTTAACTAACTTAAAAGATTCGCTTTAATTCTAGAACTTACTGTAGTTCATGGAGTTAACCGAATCATCATAACGTTATAAAGTGAAACACTAAAACCAATAATAACAAACAAACCAATAATAAAAACTAAATTCTTGGAATAATATAATCTTGTGTTATTATGTCACCTTTTTTTTCTTATTTGTAGATGAAGCATTTTGCTGACACGAAAACAATAATAATTACCGTAATATTATTACTGTATTATTATGATAAAACTCTTTTAAATATTAATATTTGTTTTTTTTTTTTTGATTTAAGGATACATTGCCTCATCATCATCATCCTGTTTGGGGAGGGTTTTATTATGCATGGACACTGTTGCTGAGTAAGGAGGTGGTGGACCTTGAGGTGGGAAATATCCTGGAAGCTTCAATGTTGAATATGAGCGACTGTGCTCTTCATATTCACCAACCTAAAACAATAATTCATCTTTAAATTTTCATGACAAGCCCAATCCGTTGAAGAGCACTGATGAAATTTGTTACTAATTCAATTGTAAGTAATAAAATTTGGGTTCTAGTAACTGAATTTGGTGCTTAAGCGACTTCAAATGAGACTGTTCATGTTAAATTGGCAAGCTTAGTCACTAAATTAGCTAATTAACAGTCCAAGTTTGATGCTAAAAGTACTTAATTTTTTGATTTGAAAGCTGTATTGGTTACAAATCAAGAAGTTTAGGTTAAATTAGTTGCTTAACAATCAAATTTGGTGCTTCAAGTTCTAAATGTTATAATTTGAAAGCTAAATCGCACATAAATCAAGAAGTTTGAGCTAAATTGGCCTACTTTGCTGGCAAATAGTCCAAAATTGAAGCTGCAAGTACTTCTCTTATTTTATTTGAAAGCTAAATTAGTTATACATCAAGAAGTTTAGGTTCTAGAAGGTTCAGGCACACAGTTTGGTGATAAGAGTCTCGGTTTGGTACTTCATGAACCATTTTCTATCTATTGAAACCATTCTTGTCGTTTCAAGCACCTAATAAAGCTTTATATCACAAATTTTGATATTAGTAAACAACTCTTATTGCTAAAAAGATTTCTTCAACTTCTATGTTAGAGGTTATAGGTGTTAAGACTCCAAACTTGATGTTGGGAATGCTTGATTAGTGTTTTGAACTGCTGTGTTGACTCCTAAGTATTGAATTTAAAGTCTGAAAAGTAACTTTTGATCCTCGAGCTTCTCTAAATCTTCACCTTTGAAAGTTAAATGTGCAATTCCAGAATCTTTGCAACAACAAACCAATGCAAAGATCTTGTAATCACATTAGATGCATAAGCTACTTCTAAATCGACATTAAAAGTTCAGAAATCGATTCTGAATCCAAATTTAGTATACCTGATATGACTTCTGTGTTTTAAGAAACAAAACATGACAATCAATCCACGAATAATGACTTTCAATAACTCTTTTATCTCTTTCAGTGACTCTTATCTTTGTTTTGTTGACTAAATCTAATCAAAATCTCACTAAAAAACACCTTTAAATAGCTCAAGTTCATCTATGCTCTTCAAACAAGATGTAAACATGCTTAATCATACAAAATTAACATTCAACTGCTGATAATTCAGATGCCAAAACTGTGAATTTGGTTGTGACGAAACCACACAACTTTACATTACTTTCATTTATCGACTGTTTAGTGCTTTACTATTAACACAGACAGTTTGGCAGCTTCATTAGCAGTTGAATGGTGATTTAATTTTACCATATAACGTTCAGGTTCTTCAATTGAACCAACGTTTGGCACTCTAACATAGCTGGTAATGCGATGAACGACGATGGGTGGACTATGATAATAGCAATATCTGAATAAACCTCCACAAGCAGATAACAAAATCACAACAAACAAAATGCCAACCCTATAGAAAAAAAAAGTCAAGTTTAGTCAAAATCTCACAACTACAAAACTAAAATAAACAAAATTCGAAATTGTTGTTACCAAAAATACCATAAAGAGTAAACATATTCACAGCACAAATTGTCACCACAACAGTATTGGGCGCTTCCACATTGATCCCATTCGCAGTAATAACCAACAACCTGTTCAAAAATAAGAAACATAAAACATTAAAGCTTAATCGCCATTCAAAAACAGTTCAAAATGTACGAGTTTTTTTAAAATGCAATGTCACTTGTTGAAATCGGTGCCACGCTTTTCAGGTCAACATTTGCTTTTCAACAACATTGCATTGCCTTTTTCTTCTTTTAATTGGGTCTTAATTGTCTTATGAAGACAAACCGGCACTTTATACAAATTACCGTTACCTTTTTATATATTTTTTTGCATTTTTAACTGATTTTTAATGAGTAAAAACTTGCCATTTGGAAGCATAAGCTCCATATGAGGAAGAATGGCACCCATGTTGTTGTTGTTAGCCTTTGCTCTGCCATTTCGAATAGACGTTCGATTTTAGCACCGCATAGATGATGACGAATATACACACGAACACAAAATGTCACTGATTAATTATGCTCTACAGTACAGTAGTTCAATGTCACTTTGCAATGTTGTTGATTTTTCAATGTCTCGGTTGTTGTTTCTTTTTTAAGGCATTTCACCTTTAAGATTTATACACATACATACACACAGGGTTAAGAATTCTTGTTTTCCTTCCCTCAAGGTCGTTTTCGAATGTCTGCTCTGTCTGCGCTAACGATCAACGTTTTGTGGGCATGTTTGCGCAGCGTCGTTCGATCGGCTTTGTAGCTGTCAGATAGCGCTGAGAAGGGAATCAAAATTGTAAAGTAAAATCAAGTAAACTTAATTATTTTTTAATTTGTTTATTAATGATTAAATATTCAATAATTATTAGGGTTTTATTACATTTTAATTTAATGTTTATGTTTGGTTTAAGTATGAGATTTATTTAAATTTTATCAAAGGCTGTTTATCTGGCAGCGTCGATTAAATGACGTGCAAATTGCAACTAAGCGTGTTGCAGCAATAATAGAACGCTATTTGCACGTTAGCAATAAAATACAGGGTGCATCAACTATTTTTCATTAAACAATTAAAATATTTTTATTTAATTAAAAGCGTGTATATATTTAACTTATTTTATTTCTTATATTTAATGTTTAAATAAATTAAAATGTTATTTAATTTAATTAAAAATTTAAAGCAATTAATGGTAATTTATTACTGTCTTAACGATGACACCCTGTACATCCGTATTTGCTTAACATTAAATACAGGGTGCTCCACATTTATTTATAACCGAATGCTTTAAATTAAAAAAAAAAAGCTAAAATGTAATTAAAACGTCATTAAACTAATTTTATTAATAAATTAGTGTTAGAAATCTATTAATTATGTAATAAATTAATATAATTTTATATAAAATATGGAATTTTATTGGCATTTAAAAAATCAAATCAATAAACCTTATCAAGAGCGCATGCTCAGTTGTTTGTTTTGGTATTGAATGTGTCAGAATGATGATTTTAGAAAAGTGATAGCTGATGAGATGTCTTTCTAGTGTTTAAAAATAATTTAAAAAAAAAGGCAATGGGTGAGCAAATCCATTTAACGTGTCCTTTCCACTCAGATCTTCTGGTAAATGGTCTGTGGAATTTTCTTAAAGAAAACTACAAGACAGATTTTCAACTGTCAACATGTGATACTGTTACGTGTCATGCCCATCTGCTTATTCTGGCTATATTCTGTCCATCAATGGTCAAAAACGCCGAAAAAAATCGCCTCGATTTAACATTAAACTGCGATTTTATCCAAGAAGATTTACAAGCAATTCTTGAGTTTGTTTATCAGGGAAAAGTGACAGTGGATGAAGTGAGACTGGACAGTATTTTAGCTGGGGCCGTAAGTCTGGGTCTGGACTCTCTCATCAAAGTCATACAGGAAGTAAAAACGCATAAGAAAGTGACCAGTCGAACATCAAACCGAAACAGGAAGTTGTCCAAACCAAAACAGGCGCTGAAAAACCACAAAATTGAGAAAAATTTGACTAAAAAGGTCCAAATTTCTGTGTCAAGTGACTCCCAGGTGTCCCAAAGTCCCAACAATGACCGATACATGTGTGAATATTGCGACAAAAGGTTCGTGTCCCGTGACCGGTACCTTCGACACCTTCGCTGCCACCAAAACCCAGAGCATCTTCAGCAATGTCCACGATGCCAATACAAAACCAGTGAGAAATACATCTTAATTCAACACATGGCCTCGAGACACCGCTTGGACGCCGATGGAAACCCTTTGGCTCGAGACCTCAAATGTCCTCATTGTGAGTTCAGATGTGTGTCCAGTTTTCAGCTGAGGAACCACGCATTTCACAAGCACTCTAAAAAGACGTACAAATGTGCAGAGTGTGAGTATTCCTGCGTGAAGAAAGCTGACCATGACAAACATGTCCGAGCTAAACATCGAAATTTAAGGCCGTATTTGTGCGAGCAATGTGGCTATCGAGGTAAAACACTCAGTGCTTTTAAGTGTCACATGAGGACACACACTGGTGAGAGACCATTCGTTTGTGACGTGTGTGGTCAGTCGTTTAGTCTGAGTGGGACATTGAGGTGTCATCAGAAAGTTCATGGCAATGAGGAAAAGCCACATTCGTGTCATCTTTGCGCTTTTTCAACGTGGAAAAGATATAATTTGAAAGTTCATCTGAAACATGTGCATAAAGATGTGTTTAGTAATGACGCCATTTGTGATCAGGTGACCGCTGAGTGGAGAGACATGAAGAGCAGTCAGGGAAAAGCGGAAACGGCGCAGCAGAGGTGCCAATCGGATGACAATTGCGCCAATCAACTTCAGCCATTTCTCATTTAACTTCCGGTCATTTACGTTTTGTAATAAAGTGTTTAAAAGTTTACGAAAATTATCAATCATTTGTTTAGAAATTTTTATTGTAATGGCAAGAAAGAAACGGGAAATATTCTCATTGAAATTAATGATTTTTTGTCTCGTTTCTTTATTGGCACTTTTTGAAAATTTTCAATAATTTGCTTAAAATTTTTAATTATTTTGCTTAAAATTTTCAATAATTTGCTTAAAATTTTCAATAATTTGCTTAAAATTTTCAATAATTTGCTTAAAAGTTTTTCAATAATTTGCTTAAAATTTTCAATAATTTGCTTAAAATTTTTAATAATCTTTTTTTAAATTTTTAATGAAATGACCAGAAAGAAACGGGAAAGATTATCATTGGAGTGAATGAGATTTTGTCTCGTTTCTTTATTTGAAAGTTTTGACACTATTTTGACATTTTCTTTAATTTTTTTTTAGAAAGATTTAATGACTTGTTTAAAAATTATCAATATTTTATTATAATTTATTTAAAAAGTTACAATAATTTGTTTAGAAATTTTCAACGCAATTCCAAGAAAGAAACGGGAAAACTTATCATTGGAATGAATGCAATTTAGTCTCGTTTCTTTATTTCAAATTTCTGGCACTATTTAAAAAGATTCATTAATTGTTTAATAAATTTTTATCTTTTGTTTAAAATTCTACAATAATTTTGTTTAATAATTATGAATAATTTGTTTATAAATTTTCAATTTAATGGCAAGAAAAAGTAACGGGAAACATTCACATTGGAATTAATGGGATTTAGTCTCGTTGCCATCAATCTTTCTCTGTACCTAATTTAAGTGGCATAATTGTGCATATCTAAATCCAAATTTAGTAAAATGAAAAAAGGACAACTTTAAGCTGAAGCAAAACAAACTTAAGAAACCGGAAGTGTTCATGTTAGATGTCAGATGAGTTTTTTTCCTAAATTTTAAATAGTCAATTGGGTCACTGAGAATAAAATATTGAAGTTCAGGTTGTTTTTCACTGTGATTTCATTACCTAAATTAGCATTAAAGTTATTGAATACAAATGAGCAATTTAAATCAGGAAAACAAAAATTAAAAAGTCGTTGCTCTTTTTAGTATTATGAGAATTAGCGATGGAAAATTTTCAACAAAATACATAATAAATAAATAAACTAGAAATGAAAATGAGGACAAGATTAAGGTTGTGGATAACATCAATTCTCAATTCCCAATTTTCACTTTCAATTGAACAACAATTTAGATGTTAAAGACTGAAATGAAATTAGTGTGTATTTTGGACTTGATTCGTTTCGGTTTTAAGAACACGTGCGATAATCATAGCTTTGTAGAACTACAACGATCTAAGTCATACATTGATTTGATTCGCTTTAGATTTGAACAGGTTTAGAAATAGGTGACCTCTTGCTATTTTGCTCTCAGGTTAACTACTTTATTTAGGTTAATTTTGCTTGGAACTGGACTGGTCAATCAAAATTATTACTGGACATGGATTTTTGTTGTAAGTTCATATCCAAACTGTAGGTTGGGATAATAATTTACATTGGCTACTTAATTAAGTTTAAAAAAATCATAAAAGTTATAAAAATCTATAAAATGTCATATAAATTGTTGAAAATTTATTTAAAAAAATCATTAAAAAGTTTTTGAAAAAAATATTAAAAATTACAGAAAATTCATAAAAATTCGTAAAAATCATAAAAGTTATGAGAATTCACAAGAATTCTTAAAAAATCATAAAAAGTCGGTAAAAATACATAGAAATGCATAAAGATTCCTGAAAATTTATGAAAATTTCAAAAAATTTGTAAAAAGTCATCAAAATTTGTAAAAATTCATCAAAATTTGTAAAAATTCATCAAAATTCATAAAGTTTCAAAACAATTTATAAAATTTCAAAAAATTCATAAAATTTCAAAAAAATTATAAAATTTCAAAAAAATTATAAAATTTCAAAAAAATTATAAAATTTCAAAAAAATCTATAAAATTTCAAAAAATTCATAAAATTTCAAAAAAATTATAAAATTTCAAAAAAATTATAAAATTTCAAAAAAATTATAAAATTTCAAAAAAATTATAAAATTTTAAAAAGATTCAGAGTTTCAAGAAAAATCATAAAATTTCAAGAAAATTCATAAAATTTCAAGAAAATTCATAAAATTTCAAAAAAATTTAGAAAATTTCAAAAAAAATCAAGAAAATTATAAAAATTTATAAAATTACTTAAACATTTATAGAAATTCATAAAAAATCACACAAAGTTTTAAAAACAATGAAAATCAATGACAGTTCATAAAATTTTTTGAAAATTGATAAAAATTCAAAAAAATCCATAAAAGTTCTAGAAAGTTCATAAAATTGAAGAAAGTTCATAAAATTGAAGAAAGTTCATAAAATTGAAGAAAGTTCATAAAATTGAAGAAAATTCATAAAATTGAAGAAAGTTCATAAAAATAATAAAAAAGCTACAAAAACCATTAAAAACCAAGCAAATATTGTCAACGTTATAAAACCAAGAGTCAATAATAATAATGATTTTAGTAAAAATATTTAGTTACATAACATATTTTACATTTACGATTTTTGTATGAAAAATTCTTGAAAAATCGATCAATTGTCTTTATAAATCGGAAGCAATAAACACGGCAAAGTCGCATTAAACGTCGTTTCCGTTGAAGTCCAAACATCGCAGCTATCATCTCTTTGCTGTGTCCAACAGTCTGGATCATCTTGGCAAACAGGAGCATAGACCGGTCTTTCTGCCATCAATGGTTTCTCAGTCGTTGGCTCTTCATTACATTCTTCAAATTGCTTCTTAAAGAACAACGGTCTTCCGGCTAACCAATAACTTCCATCTGTCGTGTAGTCGTAGAGGGTTTGGTTGCAATATATTGGATCTTCAGTCGCAGTGGCATCGATGTAGTCAGGCCATGGATAGATGTACCACGCATATGTCCAATGAACACCAATGCTAATTTCTCTTTGTTGATGTTTGGGCATCCGGATTTTAGGTATTGCTGCTTTTCTCAAGTTTTCAAGACTAAAAGCCACATTTAAGCGCTGGTCGATTAATTTGTCAAAGGCATCTCTTTCTGATCGATTGCCATTTGGTTTGATTGATTGATTGAAGTTTTGAAAGGTAGAATCTAGTGTTTGAAAGGTTATTGGTACCGTTTTGATTGGTTTTCCATGATTAATAGTTGTTGTTTGGTTTAAATTTGCAGGGTAAACTGTATAAGGCAAATATTTGCTAATTATTATGTCTAATTTAGACAATTGAATGATTAGACAGAATGAAAACAACAAATAATTTGCCATTTTAATAGATTAATTTTTGTTCGTTTTTTTAATTTACATTCTAATTTCAAAATGTAGAAAACGTTTCTATGGCAACGAAAATTTTGATCGTCCAACCTAAATTGCAATATTGTCTTTTATGGATTGCCATATGCCTATAAGAGTTCTAAATTTGCAACTCATGTGTTTAATGTAATATGGAAAACCATCAACAGCAACATTATATTTGAATCAACGGTTTTTCTCATTAACTGTTGTCAATTAAATTCACTTAGTAAAATGCTGATGTGTAATTAGCTTAAAATATTAAGTTTTTCTATTTGATAAGAAATAAACTATTAAAATTGCCATTGAAATTTTTAAAAAATCTTGTCTTGCTTTCTTATTGCCATTTTTTTATATTGTAAAAAAGAAATAAATTAAATAACGGAAAAAATTGCCATTTGAACTAATAAGATTTTGTCTCGTTTTGGCACTTTTTCTTCAATGGCTAGAAAGAAACGGGAAAAATCTCTATTGGAGTTGATGATAATTAATTTTATTTATTTAATTGCATTTTTTTTCTTCAAAAAATTTACACCGGTTTTCCCACTACAAAATAAGTGAGACAAATCGCCATTGGAATATATGATATTTAGTCTCGTTTCTTTATTGACAATCAGTGAGTGAGGCAAACGCCTTCTGGGTGACGCTTCTTCTTCCATTTTATTTACTTTTTGTATTTCAAGGTCACACAGTAAGCCAACCTGGCATCTAGTTAACCTTGAATTCGAATGTCAGCGTCGCCGCCTGGTGGCAACATAATAACATGAAATCAACAATAAAGGAATTTTGTCAAGTAAAAAAACCAAAATTTCCAGGTAAAACTTTCTTATTATTTAATATCTTCAAGATTGATTTTGAGTATTTTAATTACCAGATGAATTGACGGTGCGTTCGTCCATAATTAAAGCAGATAAAGTGGGATAAAATGCCCGCCTGTGCCGTTGCTTTGTGTCGAAATTACACCAAAACAACCAAAGGAACAAACGTCAAGTATTTCTCTTTTCCCAAAGACTTATCAACCCAGAAAGAATGGGTCACAAGGTGCGGAAGAGACACCAAGTTTAACGTAAATCATTCGCGAATTTGTTCCGAGCATTTCAGTCAGGATGACTTTGAAAGAGACCTGATGAACGAACTGTTGGGTTTACCAATCAAACGCACACTGAAACCAACAGCACTGCCTTCCATCAACATCAAAACCACAGCAACAACAACAACAACTGCTGCTGCAACTGCCGGTGCCCTCAGGAGCCTCAAAGTTGTCTCTAACGGTTCTACACTTCAAAAAACAGACTCAGAAGACGGTAATTCCGACTCCTTAAGTTCCAATCCTGCAAATGAAGACGAAAACGGTAAACGACAGCAACCACAACTGGATGAAGAAGAAGAAGACGGTTTGGTGGTTTATAACAAGTGTAAGAGAAACAAGAGAACCGTCACTGATGAAGTGGTAAGTTTAAGTGGTTCTGGTGGTGCCAGACGAGGTGTGAGGAAGAGAAGATGTTGGTCCAGAGCTGCTGCTTTCTCAAATGCTCAAACAAGCAGCGACAAATTGAGAACTGAGAACCAGAAACTGAAGAAACAGCTGAAGGAAATGCAGCAAGTTGTTTTGCAGCATTGTGACGACAACAAAACGGACTGGGAAAGTTTGTATAAGGATTTGATGGTCAAGTATGACGATTTAAAGTCGGAATTGGACAAATATAAAGCCTGTAATGGGGCTGAGGAAATGGTGGTGAGAAAAACGGTGGATTTGCACGAATATGCCATGAAACCTAAACAAAATGATGCTGAGGAGGAAAAAGTAGAGGAAATCGTGGAGCAGATTGAATTAGATGAAAATAATGTGACTTTTGATCAACCAATCTATATTATTGAATTGCCAACTGATGGATCTGATGTAGAGACTGTGTATTTAAGAGAAGTTGTACAGTGAATTATGTGTATATTGTGTGTTTTTTTAGAATTTAAATGTGTAAAACACTCTCATGTTCAAGAAATCATTATTAAAACAACAGATTCTATGATTAGAAAGCAATTAGATGCATTTAAGTAACAATTTCGCGTTGTTAAAATGCAGAAACGCTTTGAAGCACCCTGTATGCAATGTTAAATCAATGGCAATGTACAGGGTGACTTCGCATTGCACTCAGTTCAACGATGATTTAGCACATTTTAGAGTGTTTAAATTTGAAATATATGGACGTATGACACGTTGCATTGAAGAAAATTTAATTATCTATTGATTGATGACGACTAAGTTTGTTTAAGGTGAACGGGTGTTGCGTTATGAATGAAAAATTAAAATACCAGTAATTAAAACAGGTTGAGATCAGCTGTGACGTGTAAATCAGCAATGACGGCGTTGTGAAAATTGAGCTGGTGCATGCGCAGTTGTGTGCGTCATTGAAAAATGTTCTAAAAACAGCGTGTGAACATTTTGATTTACGAAGATTTTTTCAAGACTTATTTTTAGCGTAAAAAGCTTTAAATTTTCGTGAAAATGCCGCAAGGAAGTAAGAAATTTCAAATGCCATCTTCAAATTCAAAGAAGAAGAAGCAGCAGCAGGAGAAAAAGAATTCAGCAAAGACGAAAAAAGGAGGTAAAATTGATCATTTTTCGAACACGCTGTGTAATTATGAATTTTTCAAATTGTAACACGTCTTATTCACTTAAATTAGCCAGATTTATAGCACCAAAGAAGGCTAAACTACAGCAACAAGCTAAAGTTAAGAAGGTAAATTAATAAATGTAACTGTTAATGATTTTTGAGTGCTAATTTCCTCTTGTGCTTTTGTGTGTGTGTGTAGGGATTGGAAGCTGCAATCAAAACGAATATTGAACAGGAAATGAAAGTTTCAGCGACTAAAGAAGGAAAACCATTCAAAGTTATTGAGTCATTGCCTTCTACAACCAATAAAAAATAAGTTATAACAATGCCATTTATAATTTACGAGTTGACAACTCTAGCGTTGATGTTGAATTTTAAATGGTTTTGTCAACCTTGACTCCTTGAGACCCTTCTTTGTCGTTAAAACCTTTAAAATATAATCGAGCATAGATAAATTAAATGAGTTATTTCACTGTATAAAAGTGATCATAGACTTTGCTTGATTAAAAATTTACGAAAGTGTTTAAAAATTTGGCATGTTGAGGTTTTTTTATTGGTCGGTCAGACTCGGTATTGACGATGTTTTACGTCGGAATAAGACCAGTTGAACATTATTCATTTATGCAGTAACATACTAGAGTTTGTCTTGTTTGTTAATCCGTTTACTAATTTGTAATATCTTAATTAGCTTCCGAGATATAGTCACTCTAAGTCGGCGTCTTTTTGGAGCGAAAAGCCTGTGACTTTGACCCCGTTTTGGAGTTCAGTTTCAAAGCAGTTGAGCGGATTTCTGTTATGTTTCGTTAAATTAAAGGAACTCGAAAACATTACGTCGTTTTTAAAATTAAGGTAACTAAAATTAGTTAAAAGTTACAAGCAATCAAAGTTGGCACATTTGAAGTGCTCATCTGACTTTGACGATCATTTGATGTTTAAATTAGATGGGGTAGCCCTATTTTGATTGAGCATTAGCAAAGTTTAGGTAGTCTATTACTAATTATCGTCGATCAATTTAGTATAGCTAAATTAGTTCCTGAGATATAGCTACTCAAAGTTGACACATTTCTGTGTAATTTAGTAAACGAAATAGCTTGGAGAACTAAAAGTTTGAATAGAATCGATTTAGTTGATTTGATGAATCGTTCTTTATCATAGAATAATGTTAATGGCACGATTCAGTGAACTGATTTTGATCAGTGAACTGGCGCGGTTTGAAAGTTTAAAAACGTTCGAATGTTGTGTTCTCTCCTGAAAATGTCGGAAATTTATATTCAAAAAGTAATCGTGAAAAGTTTTGATAAAATGAGCTAAATTCAAGTTAAACTAAGTTTTAATTACATGTTGAGTGCCATTTTGTGGAATAATTGTGAACGTTTATGACTAAATTGAAGAATCGGAAAATGCAGGTGATGAGTGCGCACACTATGCGATCAAAAATGAGGAATTTAGGACATAAAAACATGGTAAAACTACTAAATCAGCAATGAAAACGTGGTAGGTGGCTAAATACTTTATTATTACGTTTAGGTTTTCACACAATTTTATGTAAATTATATTTCATTACAATTTTCAATTTGTGTGTGAATTGAAAAACAAAAAGTAAACAACTATCGAAAAAAAGAGTATTGCTTTTGTGATTCGATAATCGATCGCGCAGTGGTGATCGATTTAAAGCAGTTCGATTATGTGAGCAGTATTGCAAAATCTGCTTAGAAATTGGCAAATTTAAAGTGTTTAAACAAAAATTAAAATGATTCAACGCTAAATTTAGTCAACAGAAACGATAGTGTTATTGCAAAATACAAATTTAGCAATTTCAGTGACTAATTTAGGTTTTTATAAGCGCAAATCTAGTATTTTAGACTGAAAAACTACACTAAAACCCCATTTCTTACACTAATTGAGGAACTTTGTCTTCTTGTGGTGCTGATGGTGGGGGTGGTGGTACCGGAAATTGATAATCAGGGTATTCAAATGGATAATATGGTCGAGTAAATGGTGGTAAAAATGGGAAATGTAGCATATCATAAACAAGCCTATGATATTGATAGAAATAGTATGGGAAAACTCCTAATGGATGAGCTGGATAGGACAGTAGTCCTGGTGCTGGAACTGGATAAGGGAGTTGTCCTGGTGCTGCATAGGGCAGTTGTCCAGGCTCTGAATAAGCATTTGTGGTGCGTGTGGGATCAAATTGTACTTGAGAAGATGGTGAATCTCCTTTCAGGAGACCTAAAACACCAGATTTGCTTCCAACAGATGGTAAAAATGAAGCTTGAGAGCCAAATTGGAACTGAGAATCCGATGGACCTCCTTTGGTTAATCCTAAAGAACCACCAAATGGCAAACCTGCTGATTGAGCACTAAATTGGAACTGGGAACCTGATGGACCTCCTTTGATTAGACCTCCAAAGTTACCTCCATTTAGGTTTTCAGCTGCTGGTGGTGGTTGCAGGAAGTTATTTTGTTCAAATGGTGCTGGGTTTTCACTTCGGATTGGGTTGCCTTTAGCGACTCCAAGCAAAGCTGAAAGGGCAGCTGCGGGGTTTTTTAAATTGCCAGAACCACTTTTGATGTTTACTTCAGCTGCTGCTGGTGGTGATTGTGGTGGTGGGACGTGGCTGTATTGTGGGCCTTCATGGATGAATGGTGGTGGTGGTGGCAAAGGAGACACGAGAATAGGTGGCAATTGAATGGTTTCTGGTTTTGGTACTGGAACTGGAATGATCACTGGTTTAATAGTGGTGTTGTAATGGTTCTCGTTGCATCGATAATATTTAGGGGCCAAGTCACACTCGAGACTATCGTACCACCAGACACAAGTTGCGTAACGTTGGTCCAAAATGGTTCCATTTGGACAGAGAAAGGAGTTCTTTTGACGAGTTTCCAAATCGCAGATGTGAAAAACCTAACAAAGTTTGTTGATTTTTAATGTGTGTTTTAAATTGTAAGGAAACTTTTAGTGTGTGTGGACTTACTTGACAGTCGAAATTTGGGTCTGCGTACAGTCCTGTGTATCGCTGGACTGAACAGTCAAATTCGGTGAATGATGGGACGTGAGACATAATTGGGTAATCGACTCCACCAACTCCTCGAATGCAATCTCCATCTGGGTCATCTAAGGTCTCAGCACAGGGATGTCTATGGGGTTTTGGTTCACAAGGCACTGTTTGTAAGGCCATTGGGTTGTAGTATGCATTTCGAAACTCGGATTTGTCCGAAGATTTAGTATCTGGGTCAGCTGGTTGACCCCAGGCCAAACTTAATAGCAAGGCGCCTAAATTAAGATGGTTTATTATTGAGTAATTTTGGTAAACTCTGTGTCCTTATTTAGTATGGCTAAATTAGTTTGAAAGTAATTGCTAGTCAAAATTGGTGTTTACATGGATTACACCAATACGAAATATGGATTAGTTAACCGTTTTTAATGTCATTTTTGGATCCTAATTAAACTAAATGAGCTAATTTAAACAATAAAACATTAAATTACACATGTTTAACTGTAATCGACAATTGACTAATTTGGTATAGCTAAGTTAGTTCAAAGGTTATGACCAATCAAAGTTGGTATTTCCACATTATTGTTTTTTCAACCTATTTTAATGTCATTTTTAGTTTCTATTTAGATCAAATGGACTAATTTCAACAATAATACATTAAATTAGAGATGCTTAAATGCAATTGGCAATTGACTAATTTGATGTAGCTAAATTAGTTCAAAAGTTATGGCTAAATTCTAGTGAAAGTTGGTATTTCAATTTTATTGATTAATCAACATATTCTAATATTATTTTGGGATCCTAATTAGACTAAATTAGATAATTCTAACAATAAAACGTTAAATTCCAAATGCTTAACTGCAATTAGCAATTAACTAATTTGGCATAGCTAAATTAGTTCAAAAGTTATGGATAGTCAAAGTTGGTATTTCCATATTTTTGATTAATTAACCTATTTTATTGTCAATTTTGGTTTCTATTTAGACCAAATAGACTAATTTCAATAATAAAACATTAAATTAGAGATGCTTAAATGCAATTGGCAATTGACTAATTTGATGTAACTAAATTAGTTCAAAATTTATGGCTAAATTCTTGTGAAAGTTGGTATTTCAATTTTATTGATTAATCCATCTATTTTAATATTTTTGGTCTTTAATTAGACTAAATTAGATCATTCTAACAATAAAACATTAAATTATACTGTAAATGTCAAACTGCAATTAGCAATTGACTAATTTAATATAGCTAAATTAGTTGAAAAGTTACAGAAGTTCAAATTTCAAAAACTAAAACAGCTTTAAAAATTTAGTTATTTTACTTACATGAACAGAGAAATAATATTTTAGCATCCATCTTGGTCGGATGATGGTCCTTTACTGGGTCTTTTTTTTTGATTTGTATTGTGTTTTATACGTCAAGGGACCTCCTGCTCTAGGTGCCCTAGGGTGTAACGGACTTAACTGGTTTTAACATTCTAGGTAATAAAAGCACCCTGCATTTTTAAGTAATGTGACCTAGATTTCCACATTTTTTTGTTAAGTAAAAGTTGACTAAAAATAGAAAGTTTGACCTTGCAGGTGTAAAAAGGACTTTCAATTGGTGCCTTTCAGACTGTCTATGGGTCCTTTTCAGCTTTCAGAGCTTATTTAAAATGTTATTGAAGGAAAATCAATGTTGACAGACTGGGATTTAATTAAAACATCAAAACTTATTTAGACACCATGTTATTTTTAATACCGGGTGATTTTATAACTTGGAGTTTTCTTTAAGGTTTTTAAAGTGCGAATAAAGAAACGAGATTAAATATCATTAGTTCCAATGACGATTTGTCTCATTTTTTATGAGGAAATGAAAGTAAAATTGAATACATGAGACTAAATCTCATCAGTTCCAATGATGATTTGTCTCATTTATTTCTTGTTATGAAAATAAAGTAAAAATAATGAAATGAGACTTAAATTTTATTGGTTCCAATTACAATTTGTCTCATTTTTTTATTTTATTTTAATAATGAAATGAGACTAAATCTCATCAGTTACAATGGCAATTTGTCTCATTTGTTTTTCATTTTGAGAAAATAAGTGTAAAAATAATGAAATGAGACTAAATCTCATCAGTTACAATGGCAATTTATCTCATTTGTTTTTTACTTTGAGAAAATAAGTATAAAAATAATGAAATGAGACTAAACTCTATCACTTCTAATGGGATTTTGTCTCATTTTTTTTATTTTGAGAAAATAAGTGTAAAAATAATTAAATGAGACTAAATCTCATTAGATCCAATAGCAATTTGTCTCATTTATTTCTTGTTATGAAAATAAAGTAAAAATAATGAAATGAGACTAAATCTCATTAGATCCAATAGCAATTTATCTCATTTGTTTTTTACTTTGAGAAAATAAGTGTAAAAATAATGAAATGAGACTAAATCTCATCAGTTCCAATGTCAATTTGTCTCATTTATTTCTATTTTGAGAAAATAAGTGTAACAATAATGAAATGAGACTAAATCCTATCAATTCCAATGACAATTTGTCTCACTTCTTTCTTTCCACAAACAAATAACCGTTCCAATCAATAAAATCACCCAATCCAAGTTTGTATTGTTATGTTTGAGGGATGGGGGGGGGGATAATCGATGAACGGGTGTTTGTAGGGCATTGAGGACTATACAACTGTACAGTACAAAGTTGTTGTTGACATTTAGTGAGAAACAAATTGAAGCAGCAAATGACTTTTATCATTTGATGTGTGCAAGTTATACCGGAAAAAGCTTATAACTGCGCATCTCCTCCATAACAAAACACAAAACAAAAACCAAAACCCAAAACCAAAAAAAAGTGTTTGTTGATGTGATATAAGGGAATTAATATTGATCAATTGGGAAAACAACAATGTTAATAATGAAAGGAAGGGAGAAAGAATGAGGTCGCCACTGTCAATTGCAGTGAAAGTAGGCCATCGAGTCTACACTACACCACAGTACAGTATGTTGTTGATCACTATTATTATTAGTTTTATTATTGGCACATGTAAAGTGAGTGTGTATACCTGTACTTTACCTGTCTGGAAAATCAATTTTAACTAAATATCAAAAGAGACTAAAAAAGACATCAGACATGTTGTTTTTTTTTAGTATAAAAGTTAATAACTTTTGTATTGAATTGTTTAAATAATGGTGAATGAATTGAGGACATCTTTCATCTTTCAAGCCCACACAAAAGACGTAGAAAGAAAAACTGTGTATTAGTGAAAGTGAGTGAACTAAAGGGACTTGTTTTCCCTTATATGGACATGGTTTTATGAGAGTGTAGGAGGCAGAGGACGAGTGGTGTAAATGTGGGTGTTTGTTGCAACGTTGGATGACATAGTTACCGTATTAAAAGTGCAAAGAACCTTTTATGCAATTTATTATACACTTGATGACCTCAAAGGTTTACTAGTTGACCACACAACATCAAAGTAGCCATGGAAACTAAATAACATAATCAATTTTTGTGTTTATAGATTTTTTTTTTAAAAAAAAGGTATTTGAAGTATGCAAGGACTTTTTTTAAGTAGGTCAAATTAAGTCGGCTATTTTTCTTTCTTTAATTCAGTACAGTAAGGAGTTTTATTGCTGACAATTGCTGGAATTGTTGACAATAAAGAAACGGGAATTAATCTCATCGTTTGAAATTGATATTTGTTTCGTTTCTTTATTGATAAAAATTGTTAAAGAAATGGTAATAGAAATCAGTAAAGAAATGGTAATAGAAATCAGTAAAGAAACAGGAATAAATCTCATCATTTGCAATTGATGTTTGTCTCGTTTATTTATTGTTAAAAAATATTAAAAAAAGAAATGGGAATTAACTGCATTGCTCACGATGAATATTTGTCTCATTTTTTTATTGACAGAAATTTGTAATAAAGAAACGGGAATAAATTGCATTGTTTGCAATGGATATTTGTCTCGTTTATTTATTAACAAAAATTTCTAAAAAAAAGAAACGGGAATAAACTGCATTAATTACAATTGATATTTGTCTCGTTTTTTTTATTGACAAAAAATACTAAAAAAAGAAATGGGAATAAACTGAATTGCTTACAATGGACATTTGTCTCGTTTCTTTATAGAAAAATTACCAATAAAGAAACGGGAATAAATTGCATTGCTTACAATTGATATTTGTCTCGTTTTTTATTTTCAAAAAATACTAAAAAAAGAAACGGGAATAAACTGCATTGCTCATAACTGATATTTGTCTCGTTTCTTTGTTGAGAAAAATTATTAATAAAGAAGCAGGAAGAAAATGCATTGCTCATAATGAATATTTGTCTCATTTCTTTATTGACAGAAATTTCTAATAAAGAAACAGCAATACCAGGCATTGTGTACAATATATATTTTTCTCATTTCTTTATTGACAGAAATTTCTAGTAAAGACACGGGAATAAATTGCATTGCCCACAACACATATTTGTCTCGTTTCTTTATTGACAAAAATTACTAAAAAAGAAACGGGAATAAACTGCATTGCTTACAATTGATATTTGTCTCATTTTTTTATTGACAAAAAAAAAACAAAAAAGGGAATAAACTGCATTACTCACAATGCATATTTGTCTCGTTACTTTATTGGTAAAGATTACCAATAAATAAACAGGACTACATATTAATAAGCATGTAATTAGTACTGTATTGTAAAAGATGTTTAAAGTTCTTTCAAGACTGTCATTTCAAAGAAGTTCAATGGTTTTTTGGTTTGTGCAGTTCCTCAATGGACATTTTACACACATACCTGTTCAAAAGTGTCCTTGGAGCAACTGTACAAATCTTACCATGAAAAAAGTTAATAAAATTCTAAAGACCTTTAATATTTAACGTTGTATCAACAATATACATTGTATTTGTAGTGAAATTGTCTTATATGTGAGATAATTAATTGTGACGTGGGTTGCGGCCATTGATCCATCCGACATGTTGTCGTTGCCAATGCTTCTAACCTGAAGTTAATGGCCTGTGGGTTTGATTTAGTCTGATGTAGTAGGGAGTAGTAGTGCCAAGTTTCAATAAATACAGATATGGATTTTGCATTGCATCTGTCTTTATGGCCCTTTTTAGTGTCTTTGGACATTGTCTTTGTACATTTGTATATGGAACGGAAGTACGAAAGAGGACATTTGGCTATTTGTGCCAAATGCATGGAGATATTTTTCGAGTTGAATAGAAACTAGTAGTTTTAATGCCTAAATTAGTACTTATTTTGAATTGGCCCTTGGATTGCAAGTTTGAAAAAATTTGGCTCTGCGATAAATGAACGAAAATTAATAAGCGAGACTAAGTCTCATCAGTTCCAATGGCGATTTGTCTCATTTATTTTTTATGAGAAAATAAATGCAAGAATAATGAAACGAGACTAAATCTTATCAGTTGCAATAACGATTTGTCTCATTAATTTTTTTTTAATTTTTGTAATGAGAAAATAATGAAACGAGACTGAATCTTATCAGTTCCAATGGCGTTTTGTCTCATTTGTTTTCTTGTTATTGGAAAAGTAGAGGGCGCTGTAATGTCATGACGTAATGAAATGGACTCATGAAATTGTTTAAAATGATGGAGCTTTTAATCATTTTAACATAATAGTTTCAGACAAAAATAAATTATAATTTAATTCACAAAAAATATAAGTGAAAAAGAAAAATTAGCATGCAAATATTTTGTTTTTGTTTTTTTAAATTATTTTCTTCCATTGTCACACAAAGTTGTCAAAATTGAAGCAGTTGGACAACACTGGACATTGCAATTGACATTTTTATTTTTAAGTAAACGATATTTTTTGTTTTGTTTGTTTAAGTATTATAGCTGCAATTTATTATGTAAATGAAGTTAAAATAAGCAATTTTTGTGCCTTTTGTTTTGAGAAGCTAAAGTTATTAAAATCTATGTTAACATTTATACAATTTTTATTTAATTAATTATTATAATAATGAAAAAAGTTTGTTGGTTTTAAATGTTTTTTGCTCTTTCTCCATCTATTAACTTGGACTTTAATTATTTTAATTTTTTTTTTTTAAAGAATTTAATTAATCTCTGATTTTTTGTTTACTGATGATCAATTGCAATGACTCTCTCTTTTGGGCCTTCGATGGAGGGCAGAGGAGCCTCAACTGTCAAAACTCCATCCTTGGACAGGCTGGACTTGATCAGCTCTGGATTGGTTCCTTTGGGCATTTGAAATTCACGGTTGTATTCTCGGTACACGGAACGGTTTTCACTCTTTTCTTCATGTTTTGCATGAACCTTGTTAAAAGAAAAGAAAAGAAACATAAGAAAATTAACCCATCAGCAAATTTTTAATTGTATTCCGCCTACGCGTACAGTAACTTAAGCATCAAAAGCATGAAATTTATGCTGAGTGCTTGTATTTGTACCTACACGACACCAGCTAGATGGGTGTGGTGCCAAAAAAGTATCGTTACTATAACATTTAGGTAATGTTTACTCTTTAAAGTTTAAAGCGTGGTTGAATAACTTGGAATTTTGCTCAAGGATATAACAGTTAGAAATTGAATGAAGTAGTGACTTCAGCGCCATCTTGGTTAAAGATTGGGTTATTTGGTTAGGTTATTATTACATGATGACAAAGTAGAGTTACTTTACTATGGAAATCCGTTAACTAATTTAGGATATCTTAATTAGTTTTAAAATTACAGCTTTTCAAAGTTGACCTTTTAAATGTTATTTTTATGAAATTGAACGACCACCCAAGTTTGACGTCATTTTAGTTGTAGATTTAATTAGATGATTAGGTTATTATTTACAGCCTGTTACAGTCAGGTTATCTTACTATAGAAAAGTGTTGACTAATTTAGGATATCTTAATTAGTTTCAAAATTACAGCTGTTCAAAGTTGACCTTTTAATGTTAATTTCATTAAATGGAACGACCACCCGAGTTTGACGTCATTTTAATTGTTGATCTAATCATCTGATTACGTTATTATTACATCATAATACAGTTTTGTTAGTCTATTAAAGAAAACCGTTGTCTAATTTAGTATAATTTTACTTAGTTAAAAGAAATAGCTGCTCAAAATTGACATTTTCATTAAGAAATCCAATAGTTAACTGACTTGATTAGTTGGATACGTTTAAATTAAATTTTGATAAGATATGGTTGCCCCTCTGTTATCTACAATTGACTAATTTAGTCTATCGTAATTAGTTCAAAAATAAAATTAATTAAAAATTGAAGGAGTGGCTTGTTTTGACGCCATTTTGGCTCTAGATTTGATTAATTTCATAACTTTTAATAATTCAATGTTGAATTAGAGTTACTAGACTGCAATTGGCTAAATTGGTATGGCTTATTTTAGCAACATTATTTGAGAAAAACAAAGCTGAACTTGGTACTTGTTAAGGCTATTTAGGTGGTTGCTAAGGTTAACCTATGAGAGCAGCTGTGGCAAACTCATATGTAAAAGCTACTTAAACTTGTTTTTATTTGCATTGAATGTGAACTTGTTAAGGTGTTATCTTTGTTAGCCATTGCTAAATTCATTTTTTTAGGATATTTAGATAACATAAAGTAAATATCTCTTAAAAAAAGAAATTCACTTCCTTTTTACATTTTATAGCATTTCAAATCACTAACTACCGGTATTGCACTGAATAAACAATAGACCATTGTGATGTGCAACCACAAAATACTGGAAAAAATTTTTTACACTACAATTTAAATGTGGCACACCTATTTTAGCTAAACATTCTTCACAAAAGTGAGGATGATGTAAGCATTGGCCTTCAAATGTTTGCTTTTTTTTATTTATTTATTTGTAAAAACTTGTATAGTGTGCTTGCTGTGTACAGTACATCAATCATTGTGAACAGTTGGTGCTTTTTTTTTTGTTTTTTTTACCTGCAATTTATTATCCACAGTTTTGACCACAATTTCCTCTGGGGCATATTGGCTCACATCAAATCTCAGTTTCAGCTGTTTGCCTTGTTCGCCATCTTGTATGAGTGGTGAGTGCAAACCATCCAACCAGGTGTGAACTTCAGATTTATGGGTTTGAGGAGGTGGAGTGGGAGAGCTGCTGAAAGAAATTAATAATTAATTATTTAATTTGCTTTTTTTTTGGTAATTGTTTTGACCTCAGTTGAAAATATAAAATACATAGACAAAAGAATTTTTCAAGTGCATTACAACTTACAACACTGATAATTACTGAAATTGCATTTTTACAATTAAAGCCAAAAATAGTTCAATTACTAAAATCGGGCTGTGCCAAGTTAAAATTATTTATACAGTAAAACCAACTTATCCTCAGCCAAAGTGTTTCAGTGATTTTCTTGTTAGTCAGTTTGTAGAGCTTTGGGGGGAGGTAAAAGGGATTCAATTAAAATGCAATGTTAGCATGAGACTGGTGTTTCAGAAATGCTTTATCATCTCTGAAAATAGTATAATCTTAATGGATCTGTAGCAGTTTTATAAAGAAGTAAAAACAGGGATAAGCTCTGATGGTAATTATTACTCAATCAGCAGTGTGTTTCACTGGACTGTTCTGGTTAAAAATAAAGATTTTGTTAATTCAAAGAGACCAAAAGTGATTCTATTTTTGCATATTGAACATTTTTGCAATTTAGCTTAATATAAGAAGCAGATAATTTGATTGAATATATTGCAGGATCAGCAGTGACAAGTTGCACATTTCTTAGTGGTTCTGATGAAATAATACTTTATTGTTTTTTGCTTAATGGATCAATTTGGTCTTTTTAAACTACTAAACTGCAATTTATAATATGCATTGATGCTGAAAAAATTGCATAGTTCAATCGCTTTTGTCGTTGGATCACCAGCAACAAGTTGCACTGATTCTTAGTGAAGACAATAGAGGTTCTAGTAGAATAATACTTAAGAACTGTCCTCTTTCTTGATCAAGTTAATCTTATTTTGACTACTGAGCTGCAATTTATAAGATAAATGAAGCAATGACATAGTTAATTGCAGTTGTCGATGGATCAGCAGTGACAAGTTGCACTGATTCTTAATGAAAACTTTTTGTGGAATAATACTTGATTGGTGGTTGCTTAATAGATCAATATAGTCTTATTTTAGACTACTAAACTGCATTTTATAATATTCATGGACAATGGAGCAATTACATTTTTTGGTCACTTTTGTCGTTGGATCAGCAGCGACAAGTTGCGCTAGATAGCACTAGCATTTAGCAAAGACTTTAAATCCTTAAATAGACTGGATTTGAATTCTCAGTGCTTTTTAGGACCAAAACTTGCTTTTTATTCATTGAGCTTTTGTATTTAAGTTTATTATTTATTTGTGAATGATCGCGAAGTTTATACGGACTTGAGGGTTTCTACTGTATAGACATTTTGCCAAAACTTGCCAAGGTGTGTAAAACAATCCCAAGTCTATTAAACATGCAAATCATAGTCAAACATTGTAGGCCTTGTCACATGACAATAATACAAACACAAGTACATGCATCACAGTTGTTAATCGTTATTGACACAAGAGTAAATTAGTGCTATGAAGAAAAGTAAAAGGGTTTGTGAAGTGGCATTATCATATTTGATTAGAAAAATATATATATATAAAAAATTAAAGGGTCAACGAGCCTGGTTGAGCCGTTGGGTGTTGAGTTTTGCCTTCCACCATCAATCCATGTGTGGAATTCGGATTTGTGGGTGGCGTTGTTTCCCTCAACCACATTTGTTCCTCCTGTGGTTGTCTTGCTAGATGTTATAGTGCTAATTTTGTCAGTTAAACCCCAAAAATAGATAGAAACAGAGGCAAGAATAGATAGAAAAAGAAAATAACCAAATATTAGTCAAATGGAAACTAAATTAGGATTTAGCAGTGCAGTTAACTGTTTATTATTCAAACAAATTTAGCCACTGCACGCCATATTATATTATGAATTAGTACAGAGTTTGTCAACCTATTTTGGAGACACCGGAAGTTACTTAAATCATGGAATAAAATTAGTTTAAATGAAATAAAATTGGTTTAAATGAACAAAAATGAACTGAAATTGGTTTAAATGACTAAAATTTGAACTAAAATGGTCTTAAATGATAAAAAAATGAACTAAAATTGATTTAAATGATCAAAAAATGAACTAAAATTGATTTAAATGATCAAAAAATGGACTAAAATTGGTTTAAATGATCAAAAA